>JBBPBX010015313.1:37160-48175 GCA_038048925.1 Garcialebias charrua | reverse complement strand
AAGACACTTAACTCAAAACTGCCTCAACTCGAGATCATGCAGTGGAAGGAAGACAAAGAGTCAAAAACAACAGCCTGAGAAGTAGTTCTGAATTCAGACAAAGATTTATTTTACCTTTACAGCGCTGGAAAGGGAGACGCTCTCACATGCACCTTATGTCCATCTAAAACATGTCTTAGTTACAGATGTCTTTGCTTCGTTTAAATACAGTGTTATCAGTTACATTGGAATTCCTTATCGTGATGTTGCTTCTCTGGATTAGCCGATGTTCCTGGGTGTGGTTTGACATGGTCTCGCTTTGCGTCCCCTGGCCCAACTGACAGTGGTGTGTTTCAGCAATATTGCAACAGTCTCTGCTTCTCTTGTGCAAAGAGTTACGCACATCATGAACTTCAATGACGTACATTGAGATTTTCATTAATGAAAAGTGCGTTATAAATCGAATTCATTATTATTATTATTACATCATGATTTTGCAGTTTTTACCATACATAGAGAGATATTCGTGTGAGAGTGTCTTATTCTAATAAAGCATAGCATAAAAGATGACATTATACAACATTATATAATGAAATAAATATATATATAATAAATATAAAATAAATAAATATAAAATAAATAAACTAATATATATATAGATATGATACAGTATATTTATATATATCATAAATTAATCTATGGTGGTCAAGGCCACCTTTCAACGTCCCCCGGCTTCACATTGTGCCTGTTTGTGGATATAATTGTTCCCTTTTCTCATAAGGATCCGTCACCCTGCTCCACCTTCATTTCAATTTCACCACGTGGTACATGAGGTGGAACAAAATTTTGCATGCAGGGTCCCAGTTACATCCAACAATAGCAAAAATATAAAGTGTAAAAAGAAACAGTATATAATGTTCTAAGATATGAACGCCAAATGTGTTTGAATGTGAAATGTAAAATCTTCCTCAACAGGTGGTGGTTCTGCAGGCTCGGGGGTCTCTGGTAGTACTGGTGGTACTAGTGGACATGGTCCCGGACTGGATGGAGGGAAAATTTTAGATGGTCACAGTGTGATTGAAGGATCCATCAATAAGAACCAGCTGAAGACGCTACAAAACGAACTGTCTGAGGCCATCCTCACCTTCAGCTCTATCAACGACACCCTGAAGGGTCTGGAACACACGGTGCAGAAACACAGCAGCGTGATAACAGACCTTGGTGAGCCCAGTTGAATGACACCATCTAGAACTGGTTGAACGTGCTGCTCTTCATATGTTTGCCTCTCTGATACCTGACAGGAAACACCAAGGATAAAATCATTTCTGAACTGGACAAAATCCAACTAGAGGTGACGGAACACATGGAAGAGAGCCGGGACTACCGGGACCGGATGAATCAGGATGTCCACCGGTTCAAGAACATGCTGCTGGTGGAGATGGGCGACTGTAGGAGATCTGGAGACGGCCTGGAAAAGAGGCTGTCAAAGCTGGAAGGAGTCTGTGGAAGACTAACCCGAGTTTCTGACACCATCGATAAGATCAGAGAAGGTTTGGCTTTGGCATACATTTCCTTTGTTATTTTAATAACTAGATTTCCTTTTTTATCTGTAATATCATTACTACTTTCATTAATATCTACTATTCCCATCTTTCTTTATCCTATTATTTTCAATATTAGTAATTTATTTGAATTCTTTGCCCTGGATGTCTACTAAGTTTAGGATGCATCTTTTGCAGGGCTGGTTGTTTCCAGGTGGGGGTCCATGGACCCCGGGATTGGTCCTGTGTAATTTTAGAGCTTTAAAACAGAATCGCTTCTCAAAATATTATTTCCTAAACAGCATATAATGCACTGATGGATTTTTTTGGGTCCATTTACTGGCGTCGTTTTTAGCAAAATACTGTACCATAATACCAAAGTTCATGCTCCATAATGCAGGTATAAAATCCAGCAATGTTCAGTCAGGTCATCTGGATGGTTAATTTTTTTTGCTGAGACGTTTCATCCTTCATCCAAAGGACTTCTTCAATCTGAGGAGCCACCAAAGAAAACTGATTCCCACAAACAGCATACTCCATAGTAGCCTGGTTGTAACCAGACCCTTGTCCTTCACTTCGCTTTGGACTAGGGTCTGGCATTCCTCCCATTGAAAACGATTTCTCCTGGAGATTTTTGAATGGACCAATCAGAGAACAGAAGGCGGAGTTTTGTTAGTTTAGCCTGGCGAGGTCCAGGCTATCAGATAAATTGCTCAGAAACCACTCGGTGGATATTTTTTCTGCCACCAGTGTGTAATTATATGGCTCTAATTTACTGACTGTTGGCCTAGATAAAACATTTGAGATAAAATTCGATTTTTTATCATTTATTTTCGTAGCGCACCCGAGGCTGTTTGGAAAATGTCAAACCGAAACTATTTAAATCCAGCAGATTTGACCATTTCGTGAATTGATTTAGGAACTGTTAAGCTCAGGAACACTTCTGATATAACGTCAGCTAAGAAATATATTTTTTATCAGCAGAGAAATAATAGTTTTTTACCTTGTTTTGATGAAAATTCCTTCGTGGCGGCAGCCATTTTGAATGACGACGTCAGTCGACATCGTTCAAAACTCCGCCTTCTGCTCTCTGATTGCTCAGGAACACTTCTGATATAACGTCAGCTAAGAAATATATTTTTTATCAGCAGAGAAATAATAGTTTTTTACCTTGTTTTATGAAAATTCCTTCGTGGCGGCAGCCATTTTGAATGACGACGTCAGTCGACGTCGTTCAAAACTCCGCCTTCTGCTCTCTGATTGCTCAGGAACACTTCTGATATAACGTCAGCTAAGAAATATATTTTTTTCAGCAGAGAAATAATAGTTTTTTACCTTGTTTTATTGAAAATTCCTTCGTGGCGGCAGCCATTTTGAATGACGACGTCAGTCGACGTCGTTCAAAACTCCGCCTTCTGTTCTCTGATTGGTCCGAACAAAAATCTACCGGAGAAATCCTTGTGGATGGGGGAAGTCCCAGACTGTGCAGTGAAGGGAAATGAGAATTGAGCGGAGCTGTGCAGGAAGGCGAGGGCCAGGCTAACTCCATAGTGGAAAAAAAAAAAACATTTCCCGTTCCCAGTCTTCATACCTCGTGTGCACTAAAACCACTGAAGTCTTCTTCAATGTCAGAACTGAACAGCCTCAGAAAAACTTCATCTCACACGTCCTCAGTCTCTCTTTCATTGTCGCTCTCAACGTCACTTTCGTCCTGAAGCAAATTCGCCCTTGAACTTGTGCTGTCCTCTCCATCACACAGCAGCATTTCGAAACCTGTTGGTGATAGAGGATTTTATTTACACTGCCCCACTGTCAGGATAGACTTGAGCAAAAATTCTCTTTGCATGCGGCAAAATGGTCAAAGTGACTGATCTGAATAATTTAATGTGCGTGCATTTGTTTTAATTTGAACAGTTTCACTGGTCCACTGTGACCTGTTCAGTAACTTCATTGGTCTGATGTGATGAGGCTAAAAGTTTTGGTGGCATGAAGCTCGTTAGCTCAGAAAATTCCATTAATTAGCTTCATCGTTGTTTAATCATCAGTGTTCAAAGCGTGTGAAAAAAGTAGTGACATCTTCATTCAGTTACACTGACATATTTCTCTTGGACGCTGTGGTGAACACCGTGGAGCCTGGCTAACTTTAGCCATTTCAGGTCGTTTGTCTAAGAAAAAAATACGAGCTAACGTTAGCATTGTGTTTGCATTTGAGTTGACCTACCGCTTTAAGTGGAGTATAACTTGTTAGCTGCCTTAATGTTGGTATGAGACGTAGTTTATAGTTTTATTTACCTGATAGAGCTGGAGAAGAGGCAGCGAAAAGTCCGGCGGAGCATTTTGAAGACGGGCCACTCTGTTACTTCTGGTCGGGCACGGACGAAGCGAAAATAATCCGGCGGAGCGCGTCAAAGACGGACCACTCTGTTACTTCTCCACCCTCCTTTGCATGATAGAAAATTATTGCAAGTGCTGCACTGAGCTGACTGGTCATTTTATTAAAGTTAAGCCACACTTTCGACCGCGGCTGCTCACTTTCTATGTTTGGGAACACTTCCGGTGGATTCTTCTTCGTTGGTTTTCGGCGGGCGGCTTCTTCTTCGTTGGTGTTCGGCGGGCGGCTTCAACTTCCGGTGGCGGACTAGGCATCGAAAATAGGGATAGAAAATAAATATTTTGAACGATTCCGGGAAAACCGGACAGTTAGTCCCAGTTCCAAACAATTCTCGATCCTCTATGCCCAACCCTAGTGACGTATAGTCCGGAAATTACGGTATACAATACCTCTGCCACTGGAACAACTCATACATCAATTTGATAATGTTTTAATGACGGTCATTCTGAACACTCACATTTTTTTCTGTTGAAACACTAACAATTAACCCTGTGAGCCACGGAGAGCCGCTACAGAGGAACCAAAAAGCCACGCAAAGGCCTTGAGGCATAAGTTCCACACTCATGGGCAAGGAGTTGAAGTATCCTGATGCATGCTCAATGATCCAGGTAGAAAAATCTAAAAAAGTTAAGTCAGGTCCTCTGCAGTCCTAGCAGCTGAAGTGTTTTAATAGATTGGAGACCAGCAGGGTGAACTGCAGTCTACCAGATGTGGTCTAGCTGTGAAATTATCAGAGTGAAATCACTTGAACCTACTGCCTCACTTTGGTTCATTTTCTTTTACCAGTTAAGGGAACTGGCATTTACTTTGTGTTTATCAATATATGAAGACAACTTGATAAAAGTGTAATAAAAACATCAAATAATAAAACTTCCAGTGTCTCATGTGTTGTCTCGTTTCTTTTTCTTTTCTGCTGATCTCTGTGTTCAGGACTGAATCAACAAGTGTCGTCTTTGTGGACATGCGTTTCTGGCATGAACGAGTCTGTCATTCAGCATGGAGGAACCCTGGACTTTATTCAGAAGAACCAGGATGATGTTCACAGTAAAGTAAAGAACCTGAACTCCAGCCTGAACCACATTCTTAGAAACCTGCAGAGTTTCTCAGACCTAACGGGTGAGCTTTTTTTTTTAAACACTAACTTTTGTTTGTGTTGTCAACGTTTTTGATGGAAATCCAGATATCAGAGTCAGAGAGTCTTTATTGTCATTTGCACCGCATGTGGTACATGTGATGAAAACGAGATTATGTACACAGGGTCCCAGTTCAACTTCAACTTTATATGAGACTAAAGCCAAGGTAAACATGAGCTAACAAAATATTTTCTAAAATCACACTTGTTTTATTAGAGATTTCAGCCCTGTAGGTTGCCTTTTGAAGTACCTGCTCAAAAATAGTATGCATCTTAGTGTAATGATGCTTGTTTTCTTAAAATGACTGAGCATCCAGATACTGTTTCTTCACCGTTTATTTGCTCTCCTGCAGAAGACAATAACTAAACACATCCTTTGTCTTCTGTGTCCTGCACTTCTGGCTCCTACACATGCAAAAATAAATGTAATGGTGGCAAACCATCTGCAGAGCCATTACAGTCAACAACCACAAGAGGGCGCACTAAACTGAAAATGGCTCCAAACTATCTTACAACTGGGACAGTAAAACTTCTATAAAAACTTTGGTTTTGTGGACAAAGAGAAAAATAAAAATCACAATGATGTTGTAAAATTGACATCAACCAACAAAATATTTATAACTTAAATAGCTATATTTTCAAAGACAAAGAAAGAAAAACTTGCCAACAATGTTTTCACATTACTCGCATTGCATAGTTGCAAAGTGAGGGAGAGGAAGCTACAGAACAAAATGTATCGCATCATTTCCGCCTTTGATACATTTCAAAATAAAAGACAATGAGATAAAATTCACAAACATATTGTTAACACAGTAAAATAAACAAATACTTCATAGTACATTTTTTACTTTGTTACATTAGCAACACTTACTATCCATCTTTCCATTATATTTTACTCTCTTCTTCCATTTTGGGTCATGGGGGTGGCCGGTGCCCATGTCCAGCAATCACTGTGCGAGGGGCGGGGGACACCCCGGACAGGTCTCCAGTCCATCACAGGGCTACACAAACCGTGTTTCCATCTATTTTCAATTCGAATTTTGAGCGAATTTTTGAAAATTCGCAAAAATGTAAATAAAAATGAATGCGAATCAGAAGTGTTTCCATCAACTGGCTTGAAGCGAATCCACCAGGCCACGCAAAGCGGCATTACGTCAGACGTCAGCGTTACGCATGTCTACAGTAAACAGGAAGTAGCGGTTGAAAACAGGAACCGAACCACACATCTCGGCAAAATGGAGAGAATATTTCAGGAATGTGTTGCTATCGGGCAAGTTGTATTTATTCTGTCATGCCAACTAGTTTTAGCGATGTTACAGCGGAAACAGCTGATCAGTCACATGACGTGAATGTTCGCTACGTCAGAACTGAGTCGGCAAATCTGTTTCCATCTGTCGTTTTGCGCATCAGCTCTGTTTCGAAAAACCCAAAAACCACCTCAAGCGAGCGTATCAACTTTTTTGCGAATCAGAGGAAGTTAATTCGAATCGTGCTGTTTCCATTCACCTTTTCTGATGCGATACTTCAAAATGCGCATCAAGAAACCTTGATGGAAACACGGCTACAGAGACAAACGAGACAAACAACCATTCACTCTCTCACTCACACCTAGAGACAATTTAGAGTTACCAATCAATCAGTCTAACATACATGTTTTTAGTCTGTGGGAGGAAACCAGAGTACCTGGAGAAAACCCATGCATGCACGGAGAGAACATGCAAACTCCACCTGACTCATTTGACCCCTCCTGCAGGTGGTGGGCCTAGAAGAAGGTGAAACCCATGTTGCTCTTTCAGGATAAAGCTGATTGGAGGTCTGGTCACAAGCAGCTCTTCTACGAGCCCCTCCACAAGGCCTGGCTCCAGAGTAGCTCCCCAGAAACTGATAGCCGGCTGGGAGACATTGAGCTCTTTACTGTTTTATGTCTGTACTGTCAATCACCCTTTGTTTGGACTGTCACATTGGACCAATGTGCATTGGGAGCCACTACCAGTGGCAATTGTCTTTAACAGCAAATCTTCTAGGATTGTTCAGGTACACAGATACGTCCACCAAGAAAAGTTTGCATTTTAGGGAGGAGCAATCTAAACCACTGGGAGAAGGGTGAAACATTTTTGTCATTTCCTTTCCCCACTCATCTGTGGTCTTAAACTTTCCCTTGCTAACCAAGTACAGTCCCACTCTCAATAAGTCCACAAAAAGAATAAGTAACTCTATGGAAAATCCTTTATTGAATCCTCTCTGTGTTTCTTCTTGTGGACCTGTTTCAAAAAAGATTGCTTGGTAATTATTTTCATCCTGCTTTTTCTTCAAACACAAGTAAAAAGTGGGTTTAACCCCTTCCACCTTCATGTTTTATTCCAAGAACTTCATTTAGCTCCATTTGGAGTTCTGGAATCCTTTTTTCATCCCCTCAGAGATCTGCAACAGGAAAGACACATGTAAGGACTAAAGTGAAATATGATGAGAAATCAAGCCCAGTGGCTCAGCTGATAGAGCTGTTGTCTCTCAGCAAGAAGATCATCAGTTCAAATCTTGGCCCAGGACCTTGCTGGGTGGAGTTTGCATGTTGTCTCTGTGCATGCATGGGTTTTCTCCTGGTATTCTGGTTTCCTCCCACAGACTAAAAACATGTCATCGCTCTTTGTTAAAGAAATCTTTTCTCTCTTGTAAATGAGTCCCCAGGGCTCATTGGGATTAACCTGTATAAATAAAGGTTGAATTAATGCATGTTCAGCTGATAAGTAACTCTAAATTGTCTCTAGGTGTGAGTGAGAGAGTGAATGGTTGTGTGTCCCTGTGATGAACTTGCGACCTGTCCAGGGTGTCCCCCGCCTCTCGCACAGTGATTGCTGGACATGGGCACCGGCGACCCTGTGACCCAAAATGGAAGAAGCGGGTAAAAGATAATGGATGGATGAGAAATCATATTTTTCCTCAACTGTGAAACATGTAACTTCTGCCTCATTCCTCCTGCAGATTAAATCTTTCCTAACTTCTG
Source organism: Garcialebias charrua (assembly GCA_038048925.1). Classification (NCBI taxonomy): domain Eukaryota; kingdom Metazoa; phylum Chordata; class Actinopteri; order Cyprinodontiformes; family Rivulidae; genus Garcialebias; species Garcialebias charrua. Next base: position 40,130 of record JBBPBX010015313.1, on the reverse strand, counting down.
GCACATTTCACATTAAAGCTTGTGTCTGATGTCATAATTGACAAGTTACTAACTAGATAACTATTAAGGGTTATTACAGAATCACATTGCTAGCTCACAAGTGTCCAGGGAGACATGGGTTTTCAGCTCTCCATCTTCTGTATGGTCTGTTCTGGCCCATGTCAGTTAAGGTCAGATTCCTTTTTCAGAGAGCCAGATTTGGTATCCTAAACTGGCTGTCCTAAAATTATGGGCTTCACTGCTTTGCAGTCTCTCCCTCAGGAGCTGGATGCAGGTATGATACATATTATTCATGACGCTAAGGCTCCCTTCACTTGAGCAAGCTACAATCAGAAATACAAAACATTTTCTTAGTGACATAACCAACAGTTACATCCCTGTGTGTGTTCTATTTCCATGATGTTACACTTCCTCAAGTTTCTCCTGGATGCTGGGAGGGCATCTAGTCATGTTAAAATGGGGTAGTGGTGGTGGAGAAGTTAGAGAAGGTAAGCCTGTGATTGGGAGTTCGCACGTTTAAATCACCCGGACCAGCACAAAATAATTTGGTTGAGAAAGGCGAGCAACCTACATCGGCCTCCACTCTAATTTGACTCCAAATAGCTTTTATACTCTTGTCAACAGCTTCATTTGAAATAACTTTTTCCTTTGGTTCATCAGCAAAGTCTGTGCACAATACTTTTTGACAAAACCGATTTGAATCTTTAAATAAAAACTAGCTCAAAATGGAGAAGTTGAATGGTGTTTAAGAGTACAGCTGTTTTTACCTTTTGTTCATATTGATTCATTATCCAACAGGCCTGCCAGGACCTCCAGGAGAGAGAGGCTTAAATGGGCTACCAGGCCCCCAGGGACCTCCAGGACCACCAGGACCTCCTGGACTTCCTGGACAACAAGGAGAAAGTGGTGCCCAAGGTCCTCAAGGTATGAAAATATCTTACATTTATGCATCACCTTTATTAATCATTTACATGTAATTTAGTCTCTGAGTACCATCTTAAATAAATAAATAAATCAGTGATAAATACTATTTTCAGTCTCCAAGTCTAACCCTAAAGTGTGTGTGTGTGTGTGTGTAGGGGTTTCTGTGAAGAAATACCATTTTCATTAAACACAAGAAAACAGAGTTTATTTTTGCACAATTTATGTCACTTTTATTCAAGTAAATGGAAAAAAAGCTATTGCTGGCTATAGAAATAAGCAATGATAGCAATAACCCTAAAGTATCTAACTTGAGGTTGAATAACTCTAGTAGTTATTTGAATAAAAATATTTTTTATTTGAGACAAAAGTGAATTTTAATTTGTTTAAAGGTAATTTGAGGGGCAAAGATCATCTTAAAGAAAAGGAAACTAAAATTTAAACCTGATGAGTTATCAGAAATCTCACTGAAATTAACCATCTCGGCTAACACTAGTGGCACCAAAAGTGCACCAGCATAAATGAAGGAGTAACAGACCTACAGAAAGGTTGATGTCAGCTGGTGTATTTGTACCAAAGGGTTGAATCCGCCGTGGTTCGGGATCAGAGCTTCTGAAGATGGCTTTTCACTGGGACATTGACGCTCAGGAACCTTCAGCTAAATGATTGATCAGTTTCCCTTCTGCTGGTCTAGTGGTCAACTGAGGAAGTTCTCGGCAATGGAATCAGCTGGTTGTGTGTTAGACCTTCTGAAACCCGGGCAGACTGTTTGGCTCAGGGCCACTGGAATAGTTACAGATCGGAAGAAAGATCGGAAGTTATAACTTATTTTTACTTTTCTTGCTTTGACTGTGTAGCATCCATCCAAGTCCATCCAAGGTCCAGCAAAAGACAAACTGTCTTTTGGACATTCTGTCTCTGAGGACGGAGACACCGCGTCTCCTACCCCACTTTCTGTGTGTTAAATCTACAGTTCATGTTGATATTCTGAACCACCCCTGGTTCCATACTGACTATGATAATTGTGTGAATGCCACTTAGTCATTCAAACTACAGTATAGTGATTCCCTTTTCTTCCGTATGTTTTTCGGCATCTAACTACTCACACAATTTTTGTGCTATTTCAACAATTCATATATCAACGTTAAGCTCGTTTAGGACAATCAGGCTATGACTTTTGGTATTGGTGCAACTTTAGCTTTTTGAAATATTTAGCCTTTTCCGCCATTTTTTTCCCCATTTTTTTTTCTTATTTCTTTTCCATTTATAGATGGCCTCCCTTCTCACCTTATAGCCATCCTCTCACACCGATTTATTTTTTTTAATAGAGAGAAAGAAAAGATAGAAAGTAAGACAACAAAACAACAATTATCCACAAAAAGAGCACAAGGCAAACACACCCAACCTCCATCCGCAATCCTGCAAAGCACATGACAGAACACAGCAACGAAACATACATGCATAAAGACTAATAATAATCATGACATTGCAGTAGATTTCTATAAATAAACATACCCATACCTACAAATATATATACAGTATATATATATATATATATATATATACAGTATACATACATATGCATTCATATCACATATCCATCTACATATCTGCATATGATATCTACATATACATCCCTGCATCCATTTGTGTGTGGTTGTGAGCATGCATAAGTGAATAAGGTTCCTCCAATAGAACACTCAGCAGCGACTGTGAAGCATCAGAGATCCGTCCCTCCAAAGCCAGAGGCAGACGAAGGGGCGATCAAAGCCAAGACCCCAAGAAGGACCCCGAGCCCAGAGTCCCCAGGGCCACCCGAACAGGACGAGCCACTCGCCCACTCCCCAGATCCGACCAAGGGGAAGAACCGGACGAGCTCCACCAGCGGCCACATACAATGACCCCCGGGGGGCCAACAGCGACAAGCCCACAGGCCCCCGCCGGAGCCCGCTGCACTGATGTAGCCCCAGGCCCGGTCACCGAGGCCAGGGGACGCTCACCCCTCAGATCCAGACCCGATAGGACCAGAGGACCCGAGCCCCATCAGGC
>JBBPBX010015312.1:0-49653 GCA_038048925.1 Garcialebias charrua | reverse complement strand
TACACATTGGCTACTTTAACTGCATTTTGAAGCTGGGATCCATTAGTGTGGTCCTGGTTTCTGCAGATGTTCTTAAAGGCAGATTAAAAAAGGACTAATAAAAGATTCATGCACGTTGTAGGAACAAACACTTCAGTGTCCAGGTCAAACATCTCCTCTGAGCTCCACTAACACAAATGTCTGAGTTCTGTGGTTGATGGGATGGATCGCCCTTCGTGCTGCTCTACTCACCCTGTGTTGTCCCAAGTCAAGGTGTGTCCGACTCAAACGTTTGGTTCTACAGCTCAAAATCAAACTCAGATGATCCTTTTCTCTTTCTGAAGACACTAAGGGTGAATTGAAGAGGCTGAACTTGGATGGAGTTGTGCGTTCCCGCTCGGCGCTTCCTTCCCTCACATTCTGCTTCCTCGCTGACTCCAGCTCCAGATACGAGGCTGCATCCTGTGTTGCCTCAAAACGGGAATGCTGTGGAAGCAGGCTGGGCCGTGTTAAAGGCTCCCCCTTTAGGTGTTGGGTGGGTGATATGACCCCTGGAAGCAGGGGGAGGGAGGACATGTGTTTATTTGGACAGATTTGTTTTACTCTCTCACGGAGCACTTTCTCCTCTCGTCGGTCACACGCTGATAACTCTGGGTGCGACTTTTAACTGCAGGGATGATTTTTTTTTTAATTCAACGTTTGTGTTAAAAATATATAATAACCTGAAATCATTCACGTCGGCCGCTCCGCAGCATCGCAGAGCTCTGCCATGAGAAGGTAACAGGCGTGCCAAATTAGTTTAAGATGTTTCAGAGGCAGGAATGACAGAGGTCTGACCTTTGACCCTTTGATGAAAAACAGATCTCCACTTTCAGAAAATATAGGGAAATGAGGATGGGGGAGAACGCGGACTAATTTGGTGGGGAAAAGAAGCTGTTGTGGAACTGATAAGGAACCGGAGGGGTTCGATTCAAACAGTGATCTGTTTCACCATCTCCCCTGTGGATGTCTTTGTTTTTCCGGACTATAAGTCGCAGTTTTTTTTGCCTAATTTGCATGCCCTGCAACCTATAGAGAGGTGAGACCTGTTTATGGATTTTCCCCCATATTTTTAGACCAATTTTTGGCTCAGATATGACCGTTTTTTATTTTGGCAAAAAATGCTGCAGTACCACTTTCGGCCGCTAGGGTACACCCACCGACCGTTCCCACCTCATGTGTCCAAACGCAGCCTCCGTTGGTCGGACTGACTCTGTCACTGCCCGGCCTCCTGCTTTGGAGGTAACTACTGCGTACTGTTAGCTGTGTTTGTTAGCAAGATACGTCAAGAACCACAGGACAGATTTTTATCAATCTTACAGAAAGTAATCACTGTATGGACATTTGCAAGTGACTAGCTTGATGAGATGTTTGAGATATTAAAAAAATCGATGTTTTATAGACATAAACGTGTCGCGTTAGCTTCGGGTTATTTTCCTACTACTATTAGTCTAAATAACTCATAAACCACACCGCAGATTTTCTTGAAACCTACAGAAAGTAATTATTTGGAGTCATTTACAAACTGTGATCTGTATGAGAAATCTGAGATAAAATTCGATGTGTTATGGGCATAAACATGTCGCGGCTAGCCTCGTTTTATTTCCGTGTATAATTGGGCAAATAGCTCATAAACCACTCGGCGGATTTTCTTTCAGCTTACAGAAAGTAATTATTTGGTATTCATTTACAAACTGTGACCTGTATGAGACATTTGAGATAAAATTCGATGTTTTATAGACGTAAACGTGTCGCGTTAGCTTCGGGTTATTTTTCTGCTACTATTAATCTAAATAACTCATAAACCACACCACAGATTTTCTTGAAACCTACAGAACGTACTTACTTGGTGGTCATTTACAAACTGTGATCTGTATGAGAAATTTGAGATAAAATTCCATTATTTATCATTTATATTCGCAGTGCACACGACTGTTTGGAAGACATCAAAGCGAAACCATTTAAATCCAGCAGATTTGACCATTTCGTGAATTTATTAAGGAACAGTTAAGCTCAGGAACCCTTGTGCTATAATGTCAACTATAATTTTTAGCAAACAAATAATTGTTTTTACCGTGTTAATCTTGTAAAGTCCTTCCGTGCTCGCTCGCTTCTGTGGCCGCCATTTTCAGCAGGGCAAATGAGGCGCTGACGCATCGCATAGCGGTGACACATAATAGATGCGACCTAAATAAAGGTGCGACCCGTTTATGGATTTTTCCAATTTATTTCCAATAATTGGACAAAGCAATCTATATAACGGTGTGACCTATCAGGCGGAAAATACGGTAAGCTTTAAAGGGAATGAGAGCACTTACACAGTGAATACATTGTGTATAATTTTGTGTAAAACTTATGAGTAAATAGTGTCTTACCTGTCGCAAAACCCCTCTTTGACTGAGCAGTTTGAAGAAATGGAGTTTAAAGGTCAAATGAGAAGTGTTTTGAAGCGAACATGAGAGAATGTCATAAAAGGTGCTTGTTGTCAGACTCTCACATTCAAAGAAATTTACACTAATTTTAAATTAATTATGGCTCAGCTGGTAGCTGTCGGTTCTTAGCAAGAAGGTTGCTGGATTGAATCCCTGGGTGGAGTTTGAATGTTCTCTCTGTGCATGTGTGGGTTTTCCCTGGGTACTCTACAGATCAAACACATGCATGTTAGACTGATTGGTAACTAAATTGTCTCTAGGTGTGAGTGAGTGAGAGAGTGAATGGTTGTTTGTCTCTGTGTCCCTGTGATGGACTGGAGACAGCATTTTAACAGCATAGAGGAAGCTCATATGGTAGGGGTGACCCATTTACAGATGTATTTTTGGTGGCAGCCATCTTGGATTTTGAAATGAGAATCCAGTTTTTGATAGGAACTTTTTTTATGTCTATGTAGCCACACACAAATGGAAGTTGGTACCTCGCTTCTTTTTCCAAGTTATCTCGCTCACAACATACATGGATGAACAGACAGATGGACAGTCGAATGGAGGGTGTTTCAAATTATTCCCCCTTTTTGCTCTGTGACTGGGAACAAGAAAATAAGCAAGAAAATCAGCAAAACACAGTAAACTAAGTGATAAAGAAGGTGAATTATGTAACATATGCTAGGAGTATGAGAGGAGGAATCCTCTCATAATTTGTGTAAAAGATATTCTGTAACTATAGTGACAATCTGATACCTGATTTACACGGAGCATTGCCTTTAATATTCCCATAACATAAGTTAACAGACCAGCTAGCACCAGACTCACCTCATCACCAGATGAAGAGCATCTCAGGGTGTCCGCAGCAGAAGTGAGAGGCAGTCTCAGAAAGATTAATCCTCATAAAGCAACCGGACCAGACAACATCCCAGGGAAAGTTCTGAAGGAATGTGCGGACCAGCTCTGTGAGGTGCTGGCTGACATCTTCACCACCTCACTTGCACTGGAGTCAGTTCCCACCTGCCTGAAGACCGCGACCATCATCCCAGTCCCAAAGAGCTCCACAGTGACTGGTCTGAATGACTATAGACCGGTGGCCCTCACCCCGATAGTCGCTAAATGTTTTGAGAAACTGGTCATGTCCCACATCAAGGCAACCGTCAACATCAATGAGGACCCTCATCAATACGCATACCGTGAGAACCGATCAACAGAGGACGCCATTTCTTCCGTGGTCCACACTGCTCTCACCCACCTGGATCAGAAGGACTCATACGTGCGTCTGCTCTTTGTGGACTTCACATCTGCCTTCAACACCATGATCCCCCAAACTCTGATAGACAAACTATCTACACTTGGACTAAGCCCCTCTATTTGTAACTGGGTACTAGACTTCTTAACAGACAGACCACAGTCCGTGAAGATCCACAACTTCTCCTCCTCCACCATAACCCTCAGCACTGGCTCTCCTCAGGGATGTGTGCTGAGCCCCCTTCTGTTCACTCTGCTCACATATGATTGTACAGCCACACTTCCAGGCTGTCATATTGTTAAGTTTGCAGATGATACAGCGGTGGTGGGATGCATCACAAACAATGATGAGTCCAGCTACAGACAGGAGGTGGAACACCTGGAGAGCTGGTGCAAAGAGAATAATCTTCACATGAATGTGAAGAAGACAAAGGAGATGATTGTGGACTTCAGAAGGAACAAACACACCCATGCCCCACTGAAAATAGGTGGGTCTGCAGTGGAAGTGGTCTCCAGCTACAAATACTTGGGTGTACACATGAATGATAACCTCAGCTGGAGCAACAACACCACCAGCCTGATCAAGAAAGGTCATCAGAGACTCTACTTCCTCAGACGGCTGAGACGAGCTGGTCTGAGCAGCCCAGTCCTCACCTCCTTCTACAGGTGTGCAGTGGAGAGCGTCCTGTGCTCCAGCATCAACGTGTGGCATGGAGGCTGCACAGTTGAAGAGAGGAAAGCTCTACAGAGAGTGGTGAAGGCTGCACAGAAGTCTGTTGGAGTCAGTCTCCCCACCATCACAGACATTTACACCTCCAGATGCAGGAAAAGAGCCACCTGCATCATGAAAGACCTCACTCATCCAGCACACTCACTCTTTGCCCCACTCCCCTCAGGACGGAGGTTGAGGAGCATCAAGTGTAGAACCACTAGACTGAGGAACAGCTTCTACCCTGAGGCTGTTAGACTCATGAATAAATAAAAATAAAATAAAAAATAAACACTGCAAAATATCACATCATACTGATGCTGATCTGTTTTCTTGTTGCTGTGTTCATCTGTGACCATCTGCTCATACAAACTCATGTTCGTGCTGCTGTTTATTTCAACTATATTAGGCTTAGTGTATTACTACCGTAAACACCGGTGTATAATACGCACTTTTATTGCTCATTTGAATGTCCTGCGTATTATACACCGAAGCGTATTATCTACAGATTTTTTCCCATATTTTTAAACCCATTTAAAAAAAAAGAAAAAAAAAGTCAAAGTCAACTTTATTGTCAGAACTGCAATATGTACAGGACATACACAGGATTGAAATTGTGTTTCTCTCAGTCCCTCGGTGCAACAGTAACCATTTAAACACTAAAACACTGAAACATTTAATAAACATAAGCATAAAATAGTAAAAGTGTAACACTGTCCTGAGTTTTTGCATAGTAGTATAAAAGTATGAAAATTTACACCAACACTAAAACACTAAACATTTAATGAACATAAGCATAAAATGAAATAATAAAAGTGTAATACTGTCCTGAGTTTTTGCATAGTAGTATAAAAAAGTATAAAAAGTATATCTATAAAATAAACTGAAGGTTCTAGCATTGACATTTGCAAAGAGTGGCAAAGCAGCATATGAGTTAATGTACACAGTATATGTATGAGGTAGTTGATGTTGGTATAGAGGCAAAGTGGCATATGCAGTAAGGCATTGGGCATCCTTAAATAAGGCTGGTCAGAGAATACTGTATATGTATCAGCAGTAGTGTAGATATAAAAGTAGTGTAAATGTAAACAGTAGTAATAAATGTAAACAGTAGTAGTAATAAATAAATTTTTGGCTCTGATTCGCTTTTTCATTTTGGCCTAAAAATGGTGCAGTACCAGTTTCGGCCGCTATGGGCGCTAATGCACCCTGTAGTCTGTTTACCTGCAGACTGTACCTGGAGGCGTATCCTGACGCCATCTAGTGGCCATAAAAAAGACTGTCACGGCAGCGCATATTATACACCGAAGCGTATTATCTACAGATTTTTCTGATTTATTTCCAAATATTGGCCAAAGCGTATTATACACCGGAGCGTATTATACACCGGTGTTTACGGTAGTTGATGTTTTTCTCAGTTAGTTCTAGATGTTATTACTGTTTTTCTCTTTCATTTGTTGTTGGATGTAACTGGGACCCCGTGTACATAATCTCGTTTTCATCACATGTACCACATGCGGTGCAAATGACAATAAAGACTCTCTGACTCTCTGACTCTGATCATTATTGCACAGCAAAATTACCAAATTCTACATTCCAAAATCTGTTATCACAAGAGTTGTGGCGGTAGACTACTAGCTTTTTCTGACCGAGCACAAGAACTTCAGTTTGGGTACATGGTGAAACTGAAGACCAATAATAGGCGTTAGGTTACAACTCCGTCATGTTTACATTTCATCCACGTGGTTATCTCGTGTCGCGTCGTCACTTTTCAAAGCTGCATGTTGCATTTTTTTACTTTATGAAGCGTCAGGTGCTCCCACACGTTGGAGGACTCAAACAGTTTTCTCTGTGTCGCGTCTGTCATTTGTAAAATAACTTTGAAAACATTGTCTCTGTTCTGCTTCCACCTCCCTCCTCGCTCTGTTCAAGCCACACACTCAGAGCGCTGCAGAGTTTTTTTTTTTTTACTTTATTCAGTCAGCCAGCATTGACAAAGCTCTACCGGTGAACAAAACAGCCGTGAAAGAAGCATAATCGCGCGTTGTTGCAGCCCATAGCTGCAATACGTTGCATGTTTGTCACGTAGCTCACGTGGGAAGCTTTTTTTTTTACGCTTGAGGCAGGATTACGACGGCGCACGAATTTAAAACCTCTTTAAAAAATTAAGACTTCAACACAATAATTCAGCAAATTTAAGACTTTTTTTGGCCTAAAATCGAGACTTTGTAATTTTATACTTTTTTATACTTTTTAAGATCCCGCGGAAACCCTGAATATGGAGTGGTTAATGTTTGTACCTAAACATTACACTATGACTTTAGAACCATTTATTTTATTAAAAACACAACAAACAGTGTGCTGTCTTAATATAAAGTGTTTGTCTTAATATATAGCCAAACTACAAACATTTTTTTCTTTTTTGCCTTGGGTAACGTGCAAAGTGGAAGAGGAAATGCCGTTACCAAGCATGAAATTTGTATTGAGCCAAAGTATCAGGGTGTACCAGTCCAAAGTATTGGGGTGTTCTTATAAGTTTAAGTATTTGAGGCCATTCCATGTTGCCAACCCGGTCATTGAGTTTAATGTAGGGATCTTTTTCACAACTGTCTTCACTGGATTCTTGAGATCCAGCTGTTGTTTCCAGGTTTGTACTGGTTGACTATCCATTTCTTCAAATCCGGCATTTCTTCAAAATCCACCGGTGCCGCTGCCAACATTCTGTCACCGCTAGATTTGGCACCGGTGACATCATCAACCATGGATGGTGACTATAACCCATTTTGGGAATTTTACACAAAAACACTAAAAACAAGTCATTACATTTTTAAATCAGAGAAATGGGCCTGAATATGAGTTTCAAATTTCAGACTGGAATGTTTTGACTAAATGGCCAACACTGGTTGTTGTTTTATTTGTGTTGCTAGCACAGTTAGCAGCAGCAAGGAACAAAGCTAACTCACTTCGGGGGCTCTTCTGGCACGGGCTAATTAAAATTTCTGCCTAAATACTTGTCTAATGCAAAACTACCAGTGGTGTAAAGATTTAAACAGTAATCTATGCATGATAAATAACTGACTTTTTGAAAGTTGGAAGTATTTTTACCAGTATAGTTTAGTGGTCTGCTTGAACTCCTACTTAGCATTAGCTTGTTGATACTGCTAGCCGCTGCTGCAGTTTTTTTTCGCATAATCATTAATATTGTGCAATGCAATGTGTTAAAGTTTAATTTAAAAAAATGTGTTTACGTTAACTAGGGTTTTGGAGATACAGGTAACCCCCGATCTACGAACGAGTTTGGGACCTAAGAACCGTTCGCAGCTCGATCCGTTCGTAGGTAGGGGGTGAAAATTATATTAAAAAAAAAATATTCATTCATTCATTCATTCAACCTTTATTTATCATGCTAACGGAGCGCGCGCACACATTTAAGCATGTACAGTAGTGTACTGTAATGTTAAACATTGCTATTCACATTTACAGAATAAATAAAAATATATTTTCTTACTTTGAGATGGTCATAGCCGACATCTTAGGTTGCCATGCGTTGTTGTTATCAGGCCGAGCAGCGCGACGAGCAAACCACGGGAGCTGCTCGAGGCCTGTGTTAGCTCTCGAGGCCTGTGTTAGCTTCTGCTAGCCAGGCCATGAGCTGGTGTTGGAGCGGCGGTGCGGCCCAATCGGCCATCAATCTGCAGTTGCTTCTCCGCCTGAGACGTCCACAGAGCTCACAGAGCGATTCCAGATAGTAATTAATCCATATGAGGCAATCCTGATCAACAAGTCTTCCAAACCTTGCTGCCAGCCGTGACTAACCCTAAGATGGCTGGCCTCCGGTGACTGGCGACCTTCTTCCTGTTATGACCGACCTTCTTCCTGTTATGACCGGAAGTTGCACAAAATGATCAGAAATGATCATTTTTTATCATAATTATTATTTATAAAGCCTTTAAAACAACCACAGCTGCAACAAAGTGATGTACACATGAAATTAAGAACATTTAAACACAAAAAAATAATAAATTTTTTTTTTTTTTTTTAATACAATAATTTCATATTTTTATTAAATATGATACGTTCGTAGGTCCCGTGGTTCGCAGGTCGATGGGGTCGTAGGTCGGGGGTTTGCTGTAACATGTAATTTGAGACAAATTTTGCTTTAGCCTTAGCCGCTTTTGGTTAGCTGTTAGCCTGTCAGTCCTGCTCGAATTAAACTCTGTTTCTCCAAAGTGAGTCCATTTTTGGCAGAACTCCCACTTCATGACTGAACACTTCTTCAAAGAATGTGAGGGGGAATGTGGGTGCATGTGCCATCAAGAGTGCCACAGTGTTTGTATGTGGATGTCAGGGCCTGAGTCAGCTGGTAGAGGAAGAGCAGTTTTCCTGTCCTTGAAATGGGGATATCCGCTGCTGTTTTGTGTCCACATTGTGCTTGCAGTGAGCCTGCAGGTCTGGCAAACTCATGTCCTTATTCTGGGACAGGAAGAAAGGAGCCTCTCTTGGCGTGCAGCGATGTAAAGGCTGTTGGTGATTGTTTCCTTAGACATAAATAATTCCAATTTGTCATTAAGGTTGTTCGTTAAGTGTCTGACAACATTAAGGCTGTTTCAAGATTTGAGTCCGATTATTAGTTTAACAAGACATTTAATTTATTAATTGATAATCTTGATTTAAAAAATGCATTGCAAACAAGCTGCTATTGAGACAGACAGAAGAAGAAAAAATACTTGAGTAAAAAAATTAATAAATGAACAGTTTATCAACACCAAGAGAAGCAGACTGATCCAGTAGAGCCACCTAGGGTTATCACCAGGAAAGATCGTTTTAGACTGTGGGCCTAAACAGGTAACCAAATAATTTGAGACAATTGAGACCAGCTATTCTCAGCTTTTGGTAAACCAGCTCTGGTTCAGAAATGATCTACAGATGTGGTTAAGATCTGGGCGTTTGGATAAGGGTCACCAGTGCGTAACCTTTGGACCAGGAACATAATGTTGAAACCTAAACTTGAGTTTCAAAATTCAGACTTGAGCTAGTCTGTCTTAATTGATTTGGAGTCAATTATACAGAAGAGAAAAACATTAATTTGTCATGGAAATTTGTGCTTAACTAATAAAAATTATATTTGAAACATATGTCTTGCATGTGTGTCCTTTGTGATTTTGTAACAGTTTTACCATGTCCGTGTGATCACATGAGATCCTATGTTTTACCAAAAGGAAACACAAGTGAATAATACATTAAATTCATGCAGCGTGTCCACGAGGGACACTGTTTTAAATGTTTCAATGCACGCTGGTGCATTAAAAAAGAAAAAAAAAGAAAAAAGGAATGAACTCTTAAAATATTTACAATGTCTGTTATATTCAGTCCATGTCCCAAGAACCAGATTTGGAGCCATGGTCAGAGCACCAAGGTCCCTGCCTTTGGCTGCCACCCATGACACTATGTAATTCAGGCTGAGCCCCATGAATGGAGGCCATGGTCACCAGTCACCCATCGATAACCAGCTCCAGAGCAGGGCCACAACAACCTATGTTCAGGTGAAGGATATTGAGCTCCTTGTTGTGTTTTGTCCATTTTAATATTGTGATTTGTTATTTGTCTGACGTCACCTAGACCAATCTGCCTGGGAGATCCTACCAGGGGTAATTACCTCTAGCATTATATCTCCGAGGATCTTTCAGGTATGCAAACTCCTCCACCCCAATAAGGAGCCAATTTCCCATCTAGAAAAGCCAGTTGAAGTGGTTTGAAACTCGTTTAAAAACACATATGTTTTCATTGGCTTTTAAACCAGAATGAGTTCACATCTCTGTTTTAATGTTGTACTATTTTACTTGTGATGTTCTGATATTTATATGATTGAGATTGATTGTTTTTATTGTTTTGTGCTTGTTTTTATTCTTGTACAGCACTTCGGACGGCTGCTGCTGTATTTTTAAGTGCTTTATAAATAAACTGGTATGGTATGGTATGGTTTGGGTATCTGGTAAGAATACTCCCTGGACACCTTCTTAGGAAGATTTTCCAAGCATGTCCAACTGGGTGGAGACACAAAGAAAGACCCAGGATGTGCCGGAGAGACTATGTCTCTTGGCTGGCTTAGTAATAACTTGGAATCCCACTGGAAGAACTGAAAGAGTTGGCTGTGGAAAGAAAGGTCTTGGTCTCCCTACTCAAGCTGACCCAGCTTCAGAACAAGTGACCGATAATAGATAAATGAACGGACGGTGTAATGTTCATGATGCATTCATATTGAATGTTGGAATATGTATTTGTTTGCGGGTGTGAATGTTACAGTATATTATGATGGTGTGTCCAACACTGCGGTTAAATAACCCATTCAATTTTCATTGGTGTGGAGTTTTGTTCTGATGTGCAGCATTGATGCAAATTATCTGTGGTGTTTACCAGCATCTTCTTGTAGTAATTCCCCACTCTGGTAATGTCAGCACGTATCCATGGTCTCACCCAGTGGTGTAGTCTACATTTTTGTACTGGGTGTACTGTGCTTAGAAACCAAAGTACACTGCAGTACAATGTAATTGTCAATGTATTTAGATTTTTAAGCATATTGAACATTTCTAAATTTCTCTGATAATTATATTTGAATAAATGTACAACAAACTTTGCACAACAGTTGGCTTTGTATTAAAAACATGTTATATAATTTATAAAACAGCATCAAAGCAAAGCGCTGCAAACCGATAGATTGTTACGGAAGCATTTGACTGATGTTTAACATATCAATGACATATGCCTAATGATATGTCATGTATCATTGGGCACTTTTAAGTGGGTATACTGAAATTCTTAGGCTTTTCTAGTGGGTATACTCCGTATACCCGAGTATCACGTACACTACACCACTGGTCTCACCCACCATCTTCTGGGCCTACTTTTCATGTTGCTACTTTGGCATATCTCCACCTGCTTCGGATGTCATCAACCATTAAATGCCCTTATCATTTATTATCATCCCGATTCGTAGCGGTCAGATTGCCCCTCCTGTACCTCCTAGGAGGTTTAAAGGTATGTTGTCACCGTTACAAGCGATGACAGCAGGCTCTGTCTTTAGCTACGTGGTTAGGTTTAGAGTAAAGGATCTTGGGTTAGGTTTAGGCACAAGGGTAAGGGGGTTAGGTTTAGGGTTGGTCCTCTGGGTCAGGTTTAAGGTTACGTTTAGGAAAACGGTTACATTCATTCATTCAACCTTTATTTATACAGGCTAGCCTCATTGAGCCATGGAGACTCATTTACAAGAGGGACCTGTCTCACTCACACCCAGGGTCAATTTAGAGTTACCAATCAGCCTGTTATGGAATAGGCTGAAAAAAAACAAAAAACACAACACTTCCGGGTTCACGGAAACACGCTGCCTACTCACAGCGATAATAACGCAGATAACGTTTTTTTAAACATGCTAGGAGGTGGATTGGACAGTTTCGCCGATACTATGGAGATGATAACAGTTGATAACGCCCATTGTATGCACTGACAACATCCGAACCCGCTGATATCTCAGTCTGACAGTCTGTCTTTTGTTCTCCTTGTCCCCAAGTAAAGTCCAAACCAAACAACTGCAACTTATTCATAAGATTTTTTTCCAGATCCAGTAGGAGTTCTGCCCTGCCTTTTTCCTCTCTCTACTCAGACGGTTAATTGACAGCAGCTGTAGATCATCAGCACTACACACACGAGGAAGCTGCAGAGACCATTCAGCAGGCGCTGGGACATTCCCTACAAACAGTAGAATTGTTCTAGCCAGCATTTCTATGAGTGACCTAAGAGTGTAGTTGTGTTTTTGTCTGTCTCCTCAGAGCAAACCCTGCTGTCCACCTGCCTTGAGTCCTCTACAGGTTCCTTATCCTCCTGATCCTCCCCAGCTGCTCTCCACATACCACCACTTGCCCTGCTTCCCTTGGACCCCCACTTTACTCATCTCCCTGGAAACTGTTGGCCCTCCCCATTCTGACCCCAACTCTCCTCGTAAGAATAATAGCTGCAAACATTTCCACTTCCTACAACCAGACCCCTCTCCCCCATCCTCCAGTGATCCAGCTTCCCTCCCTGATGTTTCTCTTTTGCCTCACTTTGTAAAAAATAAAAAATAAAAACTGTACACTGCTATTGAGTCCTGGTATCTGTTCATCTCAGTCCTTTCATTCTGGGTACACCTGTTAACATAACAGATCCATGTTTGTCAAATGACTGAAAAGTAGGTTCTTTATACCAGAGGTCATCAATCCAGGTCCTCATTGCTCACTGCCCTGCATGTTTTAGCTGCTTCACCACACCTGATTCGAATAATTGATCCACCCACCTGCAATGTCATCAAGTTTAGTAGAAACCTGTCAACTATTCATTCATGTTAGTCAGTTGTGAAGCAGGGAAACATCTGAAACATGCAGGGCAGTGGACCTTTACTTTTCATTAGGTGTACTGTGACCAAACACAGTGCTGAGAAAACACTATGGAGATGTTGGTACTCATAACATGGCGAATGTAGGCAAAGGCAACATGACATCATTAACAATGTTAGATTATTTTTTTTCATTCAACCTTTATTTAGGCAGGTTAATCCCATTGAGCCTCGAGGACTCATTTACAAGAGAGCCCTGTCTACAAACTAAAGAATGATGACAACAGCAACAGTAGATTTTCCTTGGACAATCAACAATAGACAAACATATGAGAGGTATACAGATTTTTTTTTTTACAAGTTAAAACAAAGATGTCAAAGTAGCAAAACCGACAGATTACAAGGCAGATGTAGAAAATCAAAAACAGGAACATGTCTGCATTGGATTTTGCCAGGATTCCAACAGATTCTTAATTTTAGATTTACAAGATAAACATGACTTGAACAATACACTTCCTCAGTACTGGGGTACATCATGCTCTGAAAATGTCTCCATCACAAAATATTGTAATGATCCTTGAAGAGTCATGTTAAGTGTTAATTGTTCTTGTTCTGTTACTGGTTCTAATGTTTGACATGTCCTGTTTATGACGCAAGGGTTGTTGGGAAATAAGATGGGGTGGGGCTTGAGGGAGTTTTGGCGGTTCTGTCGAGAGGCTGGAAGCACCTGTTGTGAAGCTGAGGAGTTATGGCGTGGGTCACGGCCAAACAGTGACTCTGAGTTTACTGGCCTGTTATTTGTGCTCTTTAATAAAGTGTTGGCTGAAGCAGAACGTCTGGTGCTTGAGTGACCGCGACAACGTTACACTGGTGTCAGAAGTGAAACTACGAGCTGCCTCTGAAGCGCGCGGCGGAGCAAACTGCAGGTGGAGACATGTTCGCGGACAAGATTAAACGGGAGGAGCTGGAGATGGAAGCCCGGCTGCATTCGACTGCTCACAGAGTGAGAGACACAGCGCTGCAAATGTCTGCTGAGGCTGGATTCTCACCAGGTTTGGCTAGATACGAGAACTTTCCCCGCCATGACCGCGGTTTCAGCGGAATAGAATCTAATCTTCGTGACGCGCCATCACGTGACGTAAACAAAGATGGCGGCGCCCAGTGGCGAGAAGTAGCGGCAAACATAAAAACGCCAAAGTTCAATGGAAAGACGCCATGGGAGGTGTTTATTGCTCAGTTTGAACTGTTAGCTGCAGCTGCTGGCTGGGATGAGGAGAATAAAGCACTGCAATTAGCTTTATGCCTGTGTGAGGATGCAGCTGCCTGTTTACTGCTGCTGAGCAAGGAGGAGAGGAGAGACTATGCTGCTCTAGTTGGGACACTACAGAGACGATTTGGACAGTATAACCAGCCTGTGCTGCTGCGATCAGAGTTTCACAATAGACGCAGACAGCCTGCAGAGCCTCTTCGTATCCTGGCCCATGACATTGAGTGTCTCTGCAGGAGGGCTTATGACAACATGCCACCTGCAGTGCAGGCAGAACTAGCTCGTGATCAGTTCCTGCAGGCTCTCAGTCCCAAAGAGCTCCGAATACAGACTCAGCTGGCACGTCCAGAAACGCTTGGAGCAGCTCTAGAGTTAGCGCTGGAGAGGGAGATGCTGACAGGATCCATTGGTGGAGCTGAGGACGCACCAATAGTGAGAGTACTGTCAGCTCCGGTCGAGCAGCTGGGGAGGACAAGGGGACCACTCAGTACGACGCAGACCGCTGCTCTTCAGTCATCTGCTCCCCAAGTGGACCCACGCCGTCGACCGCAGAGCTGCTGGGGCTGTGGGCAAACGGGCCACCTCATCAGGCAGTGTCCCAGGTTTGCAGCCGTGCCGGGAAACGCCCAAGGGCCCGTGTAGGTGGGAGTACACGGGCCTGTGAGACCAACACCCCCAGCCTAGCACCATCTCCACCAGGCACCATCATTGCTGTGGGCTGGACACAAGTGGGCAACTTTTGTCACATTCCAGTGGTGGTCGCCGGGGTGCCTTGTACAGCACTCCTGGACACAGGATCCAACGCAACACTTGTTCGACCTGACATCATCCCTACTGGAGCTACTGTGCAGGCAACTGATGTGCAGCTTAAGACAGTAACTGGTGACCTGGCCCCCATAAGAGGGAGGGGAGTGTTCCAGTTTAAGGTGGGAGATCTCGCTGTGCCTTATGCTGCCTGGGTGGCAGATGTGCAGGACACATGCATCCTTGGGTTGGACTTTCTACGAGCCATTGGTGGTGTGATTGACCTAGGCAGGGGTGCCCTGATACTGCCTGAGGGGAGGAGCGTGCGGCTCGTTTCCCCCTCGTCATGCCCAGCCCCTGAAGCTGTAGCTGCGTACACCGCAGAGACTTTGGCACTGCCACCAGCTGAACATCAAACTGAAGAGGAGGAGAGGCTGTCTGCAGTGAGAGAAATCTGGTCCAAGAACTGTGAGGGGCTGACTCAGCAGCAGCAGGAAAACCTATGGCAGGTGCTGTTGGAGTTTAAGGACACTTTTGCACTTAAAGAGAACGAAGTGGGTCTGACACACTTGGTGGAGCACACCATCGACACTGGGGATGCTCGTCCTATTAAAGTGCGTCCTCGCCGCCTTCCCTTAGCTCTCCAGGAGGTTGCTGACAGAGAACTGGGTGAGATGATTGAGACAGGCATCATAGAGCCATCTGACAGCCCGTGGGCCTCCGCTGTGGTGATGGTACCCAAGAAAAACAGCACAAGGATGCGCTTTTGTGTAGACTACCGACCCCTCAATAAAGTTACAAAAAAGGATTCTTACCCTCTCCCCAGAATAGACGAATCGCTGGATTTGGTAGTAGGTTCATCCTGGTTCTCCACCCTGGACCTGCGAAGTGGATACTGGCAGGTGCCATTGTCACCGGAGTCTAGACCCAAGACAGCCTTCTGCACCAACAGGGGACTGTGGCAGTTCAGAGTACTAAGCTTCGGTCTATGCAACGCTCCTGCTACCTTTGAGAGACTCATGGACAGGGTACTGGCTGGGGTCCCACGACAGCAGTGTCTGGTCTACCTAGATGACCTCCTGGTGCACGGAAGCTCCTTTGAGGCCGCTCTGGACTCCCTGAAACAGGTACTGGGGAGAGTGGCTGCTGCAGGCCTGAAACTACACCCAGACAAGTGCCACTTCATGAGGAGGGAGGTAGAATTTCTGGGCCACAAGCTGGGTTGTGAGGGCGTCAGCACGTTGGAGGAGAAGGTCCACACAATTAAGGACTGGCCCACTCCAACGGACCAAGTCCAGCTTAAAAGCTTCCTTGGCCTGGCCTCCTACTACAGAAGATTTGTGAAAGACTTTTCCTCAATAGCTGCACCACTCTTCCGCCTGCTGCAGAAAAATTGCGACTTCACCTGGAACCAAGACTGTCAGCAGGCATTCGACATCCTGCGCAGGTCCCTGACAGAGTCCCCGGTCCTTGCCCCACCGGACCCCAACCTGCCATTTGTCTTGGACACAGACGCCAGTAACGTGGGACTGGGAGCAGTATTGTCGCAGGTTGGACCCAATGGTGAGAGAGTAGTAGCATACTACAGCCGGATCCTGAATAAGAGTGAGCGACGCTACTGTGTTACACGGCGAGAGCTACTGGCAGTGATGGCGGCGGTAAGACATTTTAAGTACTACCTGTGTGGCACACCATTCATTATCAGAACAGACCATGCTGCCCTCCAGTGGCTGATGTCGTTCAGGGAGCCCGAGGGGCAGGTGGCTCGTTGGCTGGAGGAGCTCCAGGGCTTTAATTTCACTGTGGAACACAGAGCAGGAGCACGCCATTCCAACGCGGATGCCCTTTCTCGCCGTCCATGTGCTGCAGCAGGCTGTCGTCATTGTGAAAAGCAAGAGGAGAAGGAGCTCACAGCAACAGATGGCACAGCGCAGCTCTCGTGCAGGGTGCTCCAAGTGGTGGATGTGACAGAGTGGAGGACAAAACAGGAGCAAGATACCGACCTGCTGCCAGTCCTACAATGGCTCGAGGGCGGGCAGCGTCCCAACTGGGATGAGGTCACTGGGCTTTCTGTTGCCACAAAAGGATTGTGGGCCAAGTTTGGTACTCTGAGGCTGAGTGAAGGGGTGTTGCAGCGTGCCTGGAAGGATCCGGCCACTGGGGAGGAGAGGTGGCAGGTTGTGGTGCCGAGATCGCTGAGGTCAGCGGTGCTGGGAGCCAGTCATGGAAGCACAGGCTCTGGGCACTTTGGTGTCACCAAGACCCTGCGCCGCCTCCGCCAAGGCTACTACTGGGGCCAGCAACGGAGGGATGTAGAAGACTTTTGCCGCAGCTGCGACTCCTGCTCCTCGCACAAGGGGCCGCTGGACCAGTCCCGCGCCCAGCTTCAACAGCAACCAGCGGGGGCACCGATGGAAAGAGTGGCTGTGGACATCATGGGCCCGTTTCCGCACACTGATAAGGGAAACCGCTATGTACTCACCGCCATGGACTATTTTACTAAGTGGCCGGAGGCATATGCCATCCCAGACCAGGAGGCCGAGACTGTGGCTGACACATTAGTGGAGGGGATGTTCAGCCGGTTTGGGTCAGCAGAGACCCTTCACAGCGATCAGGGTCGAAACTTTGAATCCAGGGTGTTCACTGCCATGTGTGAGCGCCTGGGGATTCAGAAGACTCGCACCACCCCGCTCCACCCACAAAGCGATGGCCTGGTAGAGAGGTTTAACAGGACACTGGCCCAGCAGCTGGCTATCCTAACCTCGGAACACCAGAGGGACTGGGACACCCATCTCCCCCTCATTCTCATGGCCTACAGATCAGCAGTCCAGGACTCAACTCAGTGCACACCTGCCCTGCTCATGTTGGGAAGGGAGCTGAGGACCCCTGCGGAGCTGGCTTTTGGAAGGCCCCCTGACGCTCCAGAGGCACCACCAGGTCCAGACTATGTGAGGAAACTACAGGACCGGTTGGAGTCAGCACATTCCTTTGCCCGGGACCAGCTGGCAAAGGCGGGACTGCGCCAAAAGAGAAATTATGATGTCACCACTAAAGGAAGACACTTCCTTGCTGGGGAGCTGGTGTGGGTCTTCAGCCCAAAGAGGAAAAAAGGTCGTTGCCCCAAACTGGACAGCAGCTGGGTGGGGCCCTGCAGTGTTCTGGAACAAGTGGGGGAGGTGGTCTACAGGGTGCAGTTGCCCCCTAGAGGCAGGAAGGTGGTCCTGCACAGGGACAGAATGGCTCCCTACAGAGGACATTCCTTCCCCGCTTTCCTAGAAGGACGTGTGCAAGGTCCTCGTGCCCATGTACAGTTGGACTCGCAACAGGAGCTGTCTTCACCTCCTGTCCCTACACCTCCTGCCCCTACACCTCCTGTTGCCTCTCGGAGGCCCAGGAGGCAACGCCAACTGCCTCCCCGCCTTAGAGACTGTGTTGTTCCCTCGAGGACGAGGAACTTTTTGTTGGGGGGGCAGTGTAATGATCCTTGAAGAGTCATGTTAAGTGTTAATTGTTCTTGTTCTGTTACTGGTTCTAATGTTTGACATGTCCTGTTTATGACGCAAGGGTTGTTGGGAAATAAGATGGGGTGGGGCTTGAGGGAGTTTTGGCGGTTCTGTCGAGAGGCTGGAAGCACCTGTTGTGAAGCTGAGGAGTTATGGCGTGGGTCACGGCCAAACAGTGACTCTGAGTTTACTGGCCTGTTATTTATGCTCTTTAATAAAGTGTTGGCTGAAGCAGAACGTCTGGTGCTTGAGAGACCGCGACAACGTTACAATATGTTAAATGCTACCCCAACACAAAACCTTGGTTGAATGCAGAAGTTCGCACCCTGCTGGAAGTCAGGAACACTGCCTTCAAGTCTGGAGACTCAGAAAAGCTGAGGAAGACAAGGAGAGAGCTGGTTGCTGGCATTAAGAGGGCCAAAGCCAAATATGCACAGAGGATTGAGGGTCAGTTCAACTCACTAGACCCACGGAGCATGTGGAGGGGCATTAAAGGTTGGCTGACATGATTTTTGAACTTTGCATAAATTGGCACAACATATATATCTTTTATCATTCAACTATGTTCGTTGTTGCAAACAAAATGATAATTTAATGAAAATTCATTTAAAAAGTGAGTTTAAAATTCGCGTTGTGTTTTTTCACGGGACATCCGGGTACTTCCGCTTGCTAATTTTGTGACGTCATCATAGGAATTTCAGTCTGCAACTGCGTATAGAACGCAGATTCATTTTCTGCACGTTCGCCTATATTTTTTTTGTATAACTTGAAAAATGCCGTTACGTTGGGTCACATTTGGGTGTTCTAATATCATCAGTGAACAAGTGAGCCTTTTCACTTTCCCGAAAGATTGTCAAGACTGGACAAAACAAACAAAGCTGTCGCCCTCAGAGCCCCCCTCGCTCCACCCGAACGGTAAGGCAGAACCTGCTGTTTCTTGTTCAACCCCCTGAACTAACTTCAGCTTCCCAAACTGAAGACAAATCGCTCAAATCTAAACTTAGATTGCTAAATACATAGTTCCCACACACATGACCAGTATTGCGCAATACCAGGTTTTTCGCCACTCGTAAAGGCAGAAATGGCGGACGAACAGACTCGAGCTACCAGAGCTAAGGACAGTAGGCTACTAGCTTGACCAAGGCGCAAGACCTTGATATCTGCAAAAAATAGCAGTGGTCGGAGTTGAATGAGTTGGAGAAAGAAATCATAGCAGATGAAGTGGACAACTTTTCACCAAGAAGTTACTCTGATATCGTTAATTATTTAATTACTACGAGGAGTGCACGAGGAGCTTCACTGCTTTAAATCCATGGATGGATACTCAGTGACAGATTTGTGAAGAATGTCCAAATCTTCGTGTTAACAACAGTTCTAGTGACTGACAGAGTAAGTGATTACAATAATGTAAACGTAGATGTCCCTAGCTACAGCAGCTAAGCTATATTTGCTACACAGTAAACATCGGTTATTTACTGCGTGCTAAGCTCACGTAGCTTGAGATACAGTAAATATCAGCGATTTTTAACACAACAAAGATTAGCTTCGCTAATGTAACTTGTGCCACAGTAAATATCAGCCATGTTTACTTTATTAAAAGCTACAGCTAAGCTAATGTTTGCTACGTTAAAGTTGGTTGTAAATATCAACTTGTACAAGCTACTTCAGCTTACATGTTACTTGTACCACAGTAAAGATGGCTGATATTTCTCACATTACTATTTATTTAGCCTATGACTGCCTTTCACTTAAACTAGTGTTAACAAAATAAAACATTTTTAATTATTGCTCAGTCAAAATATTTTACGTTTTACAGTAAATGGCACTGATATTATTTATTTTCCACGAAGCACGAAGCGCTCCGGACCAGGAGAGCCGGCGT
This sequence comes from Garcialebias charrua, assembly GCA_038048925.1. Classification (NCBI taxonomy): domain Eukaryota; kingdom Metazoa; phylum Chordata; class Actinopteri; order Cyprinodontiformes; family Rivulidae; genus Garcialebias; species Garcialebias charrua. Next base: position 29,497 of record JBBPBX010015312.1, on the reverse strand, counting down.
ACCCCATCGACACGCATACAGTGGGCTACATTATGGACTCGTGGGGAGAATGGAAGCTAATGTGTCTGACCGTTCTTTCTGTCGAAGACGTGGAAGATCTGTGAATAATTGGAATTTTGGTAGCAGCTGCTCTGCTTTTTGGCTTAGGCGGAGGTTTCTGCTACTGGAAGCTGAGGAGGACTACTGCGGCGATCAACGCGCTGGCGAAACTTCCTGCTCAACAAGATTCTTTGATCCGGGCTGTGACCTCAATGACCCAGCTGTTGTTCGAGCTGAATCGCACGATGGGAACAGTGGTGGACAGCCGCGGACCTGCAGTGCGTTTTGGGACTCGTTTACAGCCGACCGGGTTACATCAGGGGGCAGATGGGGATTTGTAGCTCGGAACCTCACATGATTCGGCGATTTGGACCTAGACGGCACCTGGACTTCAAGGCTGCAGTTAGAGTACACTGTGGCCTGCCCTGGAAAAATAAATAAAGCAACTATCTAATCGGGACTCAAGCAACCTTGAAAAAAGGCTGACTGCAAACTTCTCCTGGAGTCTGAAGCTGTTGAAAAACTGTCGCTGCCCCCCCCCCCCCAGAGGTCTCTGTGTGCATTCAGATGGAGCCGAGCTGAGACCATCTGCAGACTGTGCTTATCTGAAATGATTACAGACTTATCTCCCTGCTACGCCACCATGCAACATGTCTTTGTCTTTATCCGTGCTGAGCTGGTAGAGTTTTTTTGACTTTATCATAGAATGTCCTAAGACAAAATGTGATAGATTCTTTTTTGAATACCAATGATTATCCGACTGTATGTTCCTTTTTTTCCATATCTGATTGTTGGCGGCGCAATTTAATTATTGCTGCGGCTTTCCGTGCGTACGTCCCTCTTAGGATGGTGCGCACGCCAATTGCAACACTTTGTACCTTGGTGCAAATATGCCAATAAAGATATATTCTATTTTATTCTATTCTATGATCTGCCATTGTTAATAAAGTTAGTGGTAAAGTTACAATTTGGTAACTCCTTTTAATCTATTGGTTAAATGTTGCTTTAAACCCTGAAAGCATTTTAATTATTTCCCTTCTTTGTGTTATATTTCTGCATAAGGTGAGTTCCAGGAGATGGATGAAGCTCCAGTTGGTCCAGGGATGGATGAAGCTCCAGTTGGTCCAGAAGTTGTGTGTAGTCATGCACCACAGCAACAAATGAGTGAAAATATAATTTCTATTAAAAAAATCTGCTTTTGAAGTACATTTGGTGTTGCTGTGAAACAGGCATTGCTAAATGAACATGTGCTTACCTTTAGTTTGAATAAAACAGTTGCACTAAGTTTTACCTTCTTTATTTCAATAATTAAGATACGTTGTTTAATGTCTAATAATGAGAAGTAGTTCTACTGCAAATAAATAAAACCTTTATGTACAAAACATAAAAACATGCATGTTGCTGTATGGTTCTTCTTCCAGGAGGAGACTGATAAAGTTCAGAATAAAAGCTATAATTATAAACTCAAAACAGTTGAAACTGAATACAATATGAGAACTGTGGGTGATTTGATGTCTTTTAATGAAAATGATTTGCCTGCTGAATAAATACCAGATAAAAAACACTCTTCAACAATGAATGATGGGCAGTTTCTGATTTTAAACAAACTGGAACAGATTCCTCATCATGTGGGACCACTGGACGACCACTGGACGACTGGAGCAAGCAGCCAACCCCTCCGGAATCCAAGACGATGGAACTCGGCCCTTCACTAGTCTGTACTTTAAAAAATAAAAGATTAGTAAACTGTCATGTTTGCATCAGTTTGCTACTCAAAGTAGACGAAATAAATACAGTTGCTCCTAAATTTTTTACTCATTCACAAAGATAAATGTTCCATTTTATTTTGATTTCAGTAATTTTATCTTAGATTTACTTTAATATTTTTGAATTATTGTGCCAGGTGTTTGTGTCATTACCTACTGTTCTTCTGCTGCTGCCTCTCAGAGTAAGTGTGTCTTGTCAACTTCAGCGTGGGTGACCAGTCTGTGTTTGACTTGTGTGCAGGCCTTCCTGAAAATATAAATACTGTATTTCAATAGAACAAATGTAGTAACCAAAAGATGAACTTGTGTTATGGAATATTTTCTGTACAGACATCATCCCACTGCTTTATTCACATGAGAGTAACAGGGAGCTAAAATCAAAACAAACAGAAAGTTCTAGTCTGACAATGTTGCAGTGTTCAAATATTATGTATATTAAATACAATGTGTCATGCATATACATACAGTACAGTATATACAGTATGTATGTACAGTATGCATGTATATACTGTATATACAGTGTGTATAGAGTATACACATACACACAGTGTATGTATGTACTGTACATGTATTACACACACATGTATTTAAATTATTTATCGATAGATTTGTTTAGTAAATACTTTAGATATTTATTCACATTTCAGTACAATTTTAGCTTCATGTGCATTTTTCTCTTCTTTTATTCACATAATTATTTTAAGTGTGCTTTAAAGTCAGTGTACATTTTAAATGCTTATATCAGTAAATACTTCCGCTCTCGGCAGGGACTGGTCGCATCTCCTTTTGCTCCTACATCTCCCTGCATTCCCTCCCCCGCTTCTGCATTTGTCTCGTCTATAACTCTTCAGCGCTCGCTCGAACCAATTTGGAATGGAATTATGTGCGTGGACTGTCTTCTGGGCTATTTCACTTATCGATTCTATCGACAACAAAAATTTCTGCGAAGCGCACCGGCCAGGGAGAGCCAGGGCGCCCTATCGACACGCAGGCGGTGAGCTGCATTATGGACTCTATGAGCAGGCTAATGCAACTGTCCGCTCTTTCTGTCGGGGACGTGGAATCTCTGTGATTTATTGGGACACCGGTGGCTCATGCCACTGAAGGGCTGAGGGGGACCGCGGCGATTGGCGTGCTGACGAGGACCTCCGCTCAGCGAAAATGCTTTGATCCAGGCTATGAAGGACCTTCCCAGCTGTTGTGCGGGCTGTGTCACACGGTGAGAGAAGCGGTGGCTGCCGCGGACCTGCAGTGTGAACTGTGGACTCGTTTACAGCCGCTCGGATTCAAACAGGGCACATACGGAAGGATCTTTTAGCTCGGAACCTGACACGAATTCGGCGATTTGGACCCAGAAAACAGAACCTGGACTTAAAGACCGCAGTAAAAGAACACTGTGGTCTGACTGGAAAATAAAGCAACTAATCTAATCTGGCCTCTGGCCTTGGACTGTTGAAGGCTACAAATCTTCTCCTAGACTGGGAGCTGAAGGAACCCGCTACCCTCCTACCCCTCCCCCGAGAGGTTTCTGTGTGCATTCTTGGTTTGAGCCGAGCTCTGAGACCAGCGAACTGTTTCTTATCTAGAATTGTTACACACAGACTGTTTCCTCCCGCCTGCCGTCATAAATGCATCTTGTCCTGTAACTAAATGTGCTTTATTTGATATGGTTTTTACTGGATCACGCGGTGTCTTGAAGACAAAACGTGATTCATCTTTTTTTAATATCAACGCTGTAAACCCCGTGTCTTATCCTGTTTTCCTATCTTTGACCTTCATCTGGGGACAGATGGGTAGGCCGCGCTAAGAACATATCGATAAAATATGTTTTGTTCAGCTGCAGCTTGTTACACTAATCTCTCTCCTGGATGACTGTAATTACATACTTACGCTGTATCGGTGGAAATTGATGCAATGTCAATAAACCTATCTTGTATCTTGTATCTTGTATATAGAGCTAGATGCAGTATTTGATATAATGTCTTCATCTAAGTGAAGGGTGAAAATGTGAAAAGGTTAATTACGGTAACACTGGTAAGAGAAGGAAACCAGGTTTGTAAATCATTAATACCATACAGGTACACTGTAAAATATTGGTTTGTTAACAAATCCTATTAATAAACATGCTTTCTGGATCTAAACGGCGAAACAATGGTCGTCATCTTTGACTCCTAATTTTATTATTCTTCAGATGGTGTGTCATCACTGTTGCAGCAGTCCTGACACTCGGGACCTGTAACACTTTGTTGGAGAGAAAAAACCATACTACCCAGTTTAAGGAGATTATCCTGCATTATTTTTTGCTGTTTCAGAACTTGTATGGCTAGAGTTAGGGAGTCTTTCCCCTGACTACTACCTGGTTGAAGTGGTTCTTCCCCAGTCGTGCCAGAGGGGTCAGTTTGGCTGGGACAAACTATCATGGTGCCGTTTGTAGGACCCAGAAGTGGCAAACTGAAAAAGAGTACACAACAACCGGGTATACAAAATAAGTGTTCTTTATTTACAGGTGCAGTTGGAGGGAAAAAGCTGGAAGAGAAGGGAATAGAGGTGAGTATCCAATCTTGTCGTTTTGATGCTTGAATCTTGAAGTAATCGGAATTGTCTTACTTGTAGTTTTCAGGAGAAAGAACCAGAGGAGAGTTGAGGTCCTGGTTTCAACGATGAGATGGTGTAGGTGAGGAGCGATGGAGAGAGGAACAGGTAGACCCAGTATTTGTAGAACCGCTGATGAGACTGGACTCTTGGTGTTTCTGCAGGTGCACCCGAGAGTGCTGGAAGAAGCCCGTGGTAGGACTTCAGAAAAGCAGGACATGGAAGTCCCATAGGCATAAGTTGTCCCAGCACTGAAGAGGTGTCTAGCCGTTGCTTAAGTAGGCCACCAGAATAAGTCCTTCTCAGGCAGCAACAGGTTGGTCTCATCAGGATAATTAGAAGTGTACTATGGAGAGAGTGAGAGAGACAAAACGGGGAGAAACCAGGAATCCTACAGAAAAGTTTTGTAAACCTGACGTTCTCACCCTCCCAATCCTTCTACTGAGGAATTCCACTGACTTTTCAGACGAGCCCAGCCGAATAAACATTCTGTCATCATTTCAGGACTCTGGATTCGCCTCNNNNTTGTATAATTAATACTTCTGTACTTAATAATTGAACATGTTTTGGTTTTATACTGTTTTGATACTGTTGTATAAATTCTATAACATGGTTTTAATAAAAAGCCAACTTTTGTACAAAGTTTGATGTACATTTTTTTAAATATAAGCATCAGCGAAATTTGGAAATGTTCAGTTTGCTTTAAAATCAAAATAAATTGACGATCACATTTTACTAACCAGACTTTGGTTTCTAAGCACCAGTGGGTAGCGCTAATCCAAAAATTATTTCCGCTATTTCTAAAGCACTTATTCATTTATTTAGGTCCGCAATTTCAAAAGCGCTTATGTATTAGCAATGCTAGCGGAAGCTAATGCTAACGCGCTAACGTGCAAATGGCGAACTACTTTTTAAAATCCAGCAGATTTGACCATTTCGTGAAACGGTTAAGCTCAGAAAAACCTTGTGCTATAAAGTCAGCTAAGAAATATATTTTTTCTCAGCAAAGAAATAATTGTTTTTACCGTGTTTTGTTGTAAAGTCCTTTGCTTCTGTGGCCGGTCGCCGCCATTTTGAACAGGGCAAATGGCGAACTACTTTTTTAAATCCAGCAGATTTGACCATTTCGTGAAACGGTTAAGCTCAGAAAAACCTTGTGCTATAAAGTCAGCTAAGAAATATATTTTTTCTCAGCAAAGAAATAATTGTTTTTACCGTGTTTTGTTGTAAAGTCCTTTGCTTCTGTGGCCGTCGCCGCCATTTTGAACAGGGCAAATGAGGCGCTGACGCGTCGCGTAGGCCGCTGAGAAACATCCATAAGTTCACCCTCCATGTTAAAAACTCTTCGTCTGACTCTTCGAAAACAAGCAATAAGGCTGCAGAGTAACACACTGGCTGCTAACTGCTATAGAGAGAGCGCTCTCTCTAGCCAAGAGACTGAGGGGGACGCTTTTTTGTCACGGACCACATCCGGCGCTGACAGGATATGGTCTGTGAGCAGTCGTCCGGTTGATTTAAGAGCCCGTAAATAAGTTTTTTCGTTTTTACTGATAGATAATTAGTTATTAGCGGTACTGCATTTTAAATAAAAATAGCGCAAATCCGCTTATGAATTATAAAAGTTAGTCAATCCGCTATAACGCTGACAAATTGTTTAGGCCGCTATAAGCGGATTAGCGCTTTAGCGCTCCCCAGCGGTCTGGCGCCCACCTTTGCTAAGCACAGTATACGGACCGACCGTGTTAAAGTTAATTTTACGTTGGATGTTGAATATTCGCGCTTTGTGGTTTCAGCGATGTCCAGCATAAAACTAACTTTACCACGATATACCCACTACAGTACTAAAATGTTGGGCATTGCCATTGCTCGTCTTTTGTCTACATGCCAGTTTTAGTCAGAGAGAGAGAATCTTTATTGTCATTTGCACGCATGTGGTACATGTGATGAAACGAGATTATGTACACAGGGTCCCAGTTACATCCAACAATAAAAAGTAAAAGAAAAACAGTAATAAGATCTAAGATATGAACTAAGAAAAACATCAACTAAAAATACACTAAGCACTAATGTAATAGAAAAACATCATTACAAACAGCAGCACGAACATGAGTCTGTATGAGCAGATGGTCACAAATGAACACAGCAACAAGAAACAGATCAGCATCAGCATGATGTGATATTTTGCAGTGATTATTCTGATTATTTATTTATTCATGAGTCTAACAGCCTCAGGGTAGAAGCTGTTCCTCAGTCTAGTGGTTCTACACTTGATGCTCCTCAACCTCCGTCCTGAGGGGAGTGGGGCAAAGAGTGTGTGTGCTGGGTGAGTGGGTCTTTCATGATGCAGGTGGCTCTCTTCCTGCATCTGGAGGTGTAAATGTATGTGATGGTGAGGAGACTGACTCCAACAGACTTCTGTGCAGCCTTCACCACTCTCTGTAAAGCTTTTCTTTCTGCAGCTGGGCAGCCTCCATGCCACACAATGATGCTAGAGCACAGGATGCTCTCCACTGCACACCTGTAGAAGGAGGTGAGGACTGGGCTACTCAGACCAGCTAGTCTCAGCCGTCTGAGGAAGTAGAGTCTCTGATGACCTTTCTTAATCAGGCTGGTGGTGTTGTTGGTCCAGCTGAGGTTATCGTTCATGTGTACACCCAGGTACTTGTAGCTGGAGACCTCTTCCACCGCAGATCCTCTCATGTTCAGTGGGGTGTGGGTGTGTTTGTTCCTTCTGAAGTCCACAATCATCTCCTTTGTCTTCTTCACATTGATGTGAAGGTAGGGCTGGGCGATATGAGGAAAATATTATATTGCAATATTTTTTGGCTATATCACGATACACGATATATATCGCGATATCTCCAAAATCAATGAAAAAATGATTCAAAATTGATAAAAAAAATGTCAACACTAAATTTGAACAAACTTAAATATTTTATTTTAACCATCAATTGCACACATAAATAAAAAGTACTTCAAGCAAAAAGGAAGAATAAATAATTTAAACTTAAAAAGGTGCTCTTGTGCTTTTAACATTTAAAAAAATGTTAAATCAAAACATTTAAGGCCTTTAAAATACAAAAACAAAAGTGTAAACAGTGGCCATAAAATTTACTGACCCAGAACAGTCACAGGTAACAACTCTCAACTATTTGCATGTGCTGGTAATTTTTAACAACAAACCACAAAATGTGCACAAGTTTCAAACTGTGCCAAGTTCAGGCAATGTCTGCAAAACCTCTGAACAAGAACAGATTTATCACAGTACTGCAGTAAATGTGAGCCTCTGTGTACTGTATCCGGTTTTATTGTGAAAGGGTCAGGGGGTTGTTTCCGGGTTCACGAAGACGTTCTCGAAGTTGCTCTACAAAGTGTCGCATTGAATCCTTGTGTAAAAACACGACAGCCTCCACTCAGAAACGTGAACAGAGAGGTGGAGACATTATTAAATCAGCTGTATCGCTAAAGACACGGTTAGTCTCAGCTGTGGAAGAAGACGGCTAACGCGTTAGCCATCTTGTTAGCCGCTAAGGACCGTATCTTTAGCGATAATGATAAAATGCTGATTTAATAATGTCTCCACCTCTCTCTGCGGTGCACGCATGACTAAATGAGCTCAGACCCGTGGTTTGTTTTAAGGAAGCAGCAGGCTGGAAAAACACTCGGTTCTGCCGTTTCACGGTTCATGCTCCACTCCGCTGTTTAAATGGTGAAAAAGATTCGTAGTTCCGACCTTTCTTCGGGATTATTTTCAGCATCGTCTACAAAAACATTTTTTATGCCCTCATCTGACAATTTAATCCAAACTAGCTCAGAAAGAACATTGTTTTTCCCCCTCAGCAGCTGGCAGCGCTCTTCATATCTGCCGTGTTTACATGTTGTGCTGAAAGTCTCGCGCGCGGCTCCTGCAGCCTGCAGGAAGGAGGGGGGCGAGTGGGAGCCCGCACGACAGCAGGAGGATCCTCGATATAGACGATATAGCCCTTTTAACCATCGTACATTTAAAATATCGCGATACATCGAGTATATTCGATATATCGCCCACCCCTATGTGAAGGTTATTGTCCTTGCACCAGCTCTCCAGGTGTTCCACCCTGCCTGTAGCTGGACTCATCATTGTTTGTGATGCATCCCAAAACAGCTGTATCATCTGCAAACTTTACAATATGACAGCCTGGATGGGTGGCTGCACAATCATATGTGAGCAGAGTGAACAGAAGAGGGCTCAACACACATCCTTGAGGAGAGCCAGTGCTGAGGGTTATGGTGGAGGAGGAGAAGTTGTGGATCCTCACTGACTGTGGTCTGTTTGTTAAGAAGTCTAGTACCCAGTTACAAATGGAGGGGCTTAGTCCTAGTGTGGATAGTTTGTCCATCAGGGTTTGGGGGATCATGGTGTTGAAGGCAGATGTGAAGTCCACAAAGAGCATACGGACGTATGAGTTCTTCTGTTCCAGATGGGTGAGAGCAGTGTGGACCACAGAGGAGATGGCGTCCTCTGTTGATCAGTTCTCACGGTATGCATACTGATGAGGAGGGTCCTCGTTGCTGTTGATGGATGTTTTGATGTGAGTGATGACCAGTTTTTCAAAGCATTTTGCGACTATCGGGGTGTTACGTGTTCAAAAGTTGAGGGAAGCTCTGAAACGAATGTGCACGTTATTGCAGGTTTATTGTACATATAAGAAGGAAATTTGCAGCTGCAACAGACCTCACGCCGATCACAAAGTCCACACACGAGTCTTCAAAAGCTGGGCTACGTTATAAACCCCCGGATGTCGTCATTGCCTCGTAGGACCGCCCTGGAACCGCCTTGGGACTGTCCTACACTACCACGTAGCCAGTCTTTCAGCCAATAAGCTATCAACTTGAATGTAAACAGGAAGTGTCGGGTCTGTTGAATAGCGCAGACGTGTAACTGAAAACTCTTCCCTATTGAAAACAAAGCCCGGAAGAAAAAGGTTCCGTCTTGGATTTATTTCACATTATATGGCAGGATTTAGGTGAACACAAATCTAGAACATAATAGATATAATTATTATCATCTATAATTGGCAAGATGGCCGCGCTCAGTGCAGCCGCAGCTTCACGAGTTCCCGGATCATCTCTAGTTTTTAGTAATTTTAATAGTGTTTTTGTACCTGACTCTGCGCGTTTTTTGCGGGTGAATTACAGCCGAACTGAACTGTTAAGAATCGGAGCGGATTTACCACAGGGCACAGCTGAAATCAGCAACGAACTCAAATCAGAGCTCGGAAGATTGGAGCTGCTAAGAACGTCCTTCTGGAAACAGATGCGATCCAGGGGAAAGAAAAGAAAGCGATGCTCTCGTGAAAAGAAGAGAGGTTGTCGTGCAGGAATTATGACGAGAATGCGGGCAGACGCTAAAACCGGTAAACCCCCGATGCCGGCTCTTTTTCTGTCTAACGTGCGCTCGCTCGACAACAAGATGGATCTACTTCGTTTGAGGGTAACCACGTCGGAGGAGATGAGAAGATGTTCTGTGCTTTGTCTTACGGAAACGTGGATTTCTGAAGACACTCCTGACTCTGTTTACGAGCTGGACGAAAGGCTATTGTTCGCTTTCCTAGATCAGCGAGGTAGTCACAAGGCACATGACACACCCTCACCGCAGCCTACCTGCTAACAGGGTCTATTGAACTGGTCCAGGAGCTCGGGTATTACCTGTAGCTACTTGGGACAGCTTCCGACTGAAGGCTGTTAATAGGGGAATTCATCTGGGCAAATTCACTTCCTAGCATCCACGAGCCATACCCACGCTTTGCACCTTATGCCTCCCTCCACCTTAGCTGCTGGGGACCGGAGGGGCTAGCACAAGGCAACTCGTGTTAACGGAAGCTTCCCCTTTGTTTAAGCTGGCTATTGTTACTGACCCAGTAAATTTTAGGATCCAGGAGATCGGATCCTGGGGTATTGTTTTAATATAACATTTTGTGCTAATGCTCAACCTTTAAAAACCTCCTAATATTGTTGATGTTATCTTTGTGAACCAAACTTTACATTTCCATGGACAAGTGGATGATGAATAAAAGTCAAGAATTTTACGTTTTGTTGATTTTAATCAATTATTTTGCAGGGAAGGATTAGCGTTTACAGCATAACAGTACAATTAATTATTATGATTATAAGTAAAGAAAAAGTATTAATTCACCAAACAATCCTCAGACCTGACGTTAAGTTGCTCGATCTGCATAGAGTCCCTGAGGAGGTTCTTTTCTGGAGTCCAGGCTGGAGAGGCTCGGAGGGTCGTCTCATTGATGTCACACAGTTAACACTTCCAATACCCATCCAGTCTTATGGACCAGAATTAGAGCGCTTAATCATAAGAAAATTCCTCATCCAGCTTTATGAGCTAGAGTTTAGAGTACACTCACTCATTTCCATCTCATCTGATTTTAAGAATCAGAGTTAGAGTGGTCTTCTGCAAACACACGTCTCTCCTGACCTTAAGGATCAGGGTTTAGAGTTTTACTTAAAATCTTACCCAGTAGATGTATCCCTCCAGAGCCCTCCGGATTATCAAGCAACCTCGAGCAATTAAGTCTCTAAGATAATTGAATTGTCTATTTGCTTCCGCTCTATCCGCTTTTAATTTGATTTGATTTAAATCTAGCTGAAGCCAGGATTCAGTAAGGTGTCTTGCGGGCATCCCTTTTCATTCCTCAAAGTCCCTCGGGGACCGAGAGGGAAAACCCGAAGCAGTCGCCTTCAGTCCCTGGGGACTGAAGCTCACCTCTGACTCCCTGCTGGTCTGATCTGAAGAAACAAGTTTTGCTTCGTCCTGGCTGTCTGGGTAAAAACTATCCAGTCCTTCCTCAAAGCTTAAAAATGAAAGAAAAGAAGTCTCTCCCCAGGACGCTTGCTTCTTCCTGTCAGCACGGAGTCGATCTGAACCACGCCTTGGGTCTTCAGTGGAGCAGGTCAGCTCCAGTTACTCGATGTCTGATGTACAGCTCCTCGACCGCATCATGACAACTTCGGACAGCCCGGTCCTGAAGGAACAGGGCGTTTAAATATAAATCTTAGTCCCGCCTTCTCCCTAGGAGGAGGGGGATAGCTAGTCTGTGATTGGCTAAGTTTGCTTGCTTGGGCACAGCTGCAGAGCTGCTCTATTCTTGCAATCTCTGCTTGAAGCTACATGATCCCTTATTAGGAAATGAATTTGCTCTTTGTGCTCGAGGCTGGATGATTCACCAGGGCCGTGGGTTGACACAACTCCGGTCAGTTAGTTACATCACTTTTTCCAGTAAAGTGTTTGCAAGTTATACTTTTCAACATGTGTGTTTTGCAAGAAACCACTTTTGTCACAAAACCATCTTTGAAACATAGTAACACATCATTACAATTGCTATCATAAAATGATTAACTCTCTATCATAATAAAGTCACATTAAATGATTATATTGGTTAAAACCATATCTCACTTGATTATATTAAGTAAAACACATCTACCATGATTATTGGTAAAAATCATATATCTCTTGCTCGTATTAATTAGAACAATTTACTTATAAAAACCAATCAAGGTTAAACCAAGTTCAGATAAAACATTTTAAAGTTAAAACAAGTCTTTGGCATCCTGTTTCTCCCTTCTGCTCTCTGCTCTTGTGAAAATGTTCGTGTATGAACTTAAGAATGTGGCTGCTTGCTTTTAGGAAGTGACTTTCTTCATGCCTTTCACAACTCTTAACTGTTAACCTTTAAGACACCGTTAACTTCTCTTATTTACCTTAACTTTATGACTACAGTTTTTATTATTCAGACTTTATAGGCTTTTCTAAGGTTTAAAACAATTATTCTTTTCTGGTCTTTAGAAATTCTCCTCTTGTGCTCAACCTGCCTGTCTGTGTGAGCGTGCGTCTGGGCGAGTGTGTGTGTGTGTTTACTCATGGTGACTCATTGTGGCTTTCTACAAAACTTCTTCCACAACCTGTTCTTCGGTAAACCTTAAGACATAGTCAAACTTCTCTTATTTATTCTATCTTTTTCCTCTGGTTCATTTGTGTTTCTTTGGGCGCGCCTGTGTGTGTGTATGGATGGGTTGCTTGCACTAGCTGTTTACCTATGGTGGTGTGCTATCATAAGACTCCTTCTATGTTAAATATTCCTTACAGCTGCACCTTTAGAGCAAAGTCCGATAAGAACAGAATACATCTTTTCATGAGTTGCACCATAATAATGCTGTGTGTCGGTTTGAATTCCAACAATAACTTCACCTTATCCGACACCCCATCCTTGGAATTAAAAGCTACACATTTTATTGAACCTTAAGCCAGTCCTTGTTTTCGTCAATCGCATCCCCGGTCAGCACATCCTCGTCTTCATCGTAATCGAGATCACTCTGAGACTCTGGATCAGTTTCAGGATCCTCTATGTCGCCTAGTCCCATGTTGCAATTCTCATCCTCAGCTGCATCCCAGGAATCCAACACCTGCAGCTCGTAGTCTCCTTCTGGCTCCTCCACCGAGGGTGTAGCGACTCGTTCGGGTCCTGATGCACGGACTCCCTCTCGATCCTCCACTGGAACAGGAGCTGGGCTCTGCACAGGCGAGGGGAGAATGGTCACAGTGAACATAGGGTCTGAGCTATCATCAATCATGGGAGACCCCACAGGAGTGACTGGTTCGATTCCAGACCATCTTTCATCTGATTGCATATATTCAGAAGCATCAGGCACTTGTTGTGGTTGCTCTTGAAGCGCTTGGATGACCGTGACTGACTCATCAGGGGAATGTGGGCCTAAGTTGAATCCCTCCATTAACAGCACGTTAGGGGGGATTGACCCTTCAGGACTGGTTGGGTCAAAGGAATCAGTGTCTATGGACCCAGTGGAGCTCGATGGACCCACTTCACTGCTCCCAAAGTGTTCCAAGAAGCGGTTCAGTGACTCCAATGCGCACATTTCTGGGCACTCTGGGCACTCTGGGCACTCACGAACAAGGATGGCTTGGTTAGGGGAAGCCACATCCATAGGCTCGGTTTCAGATTGAGCCTCAGGGGATTCAGGACGAAGGGGAGTTGCTGCTGGGCTCTGATGTGGAGTCACCACCACAAGGCATGGAGCCAAGTTGATTTCTTGTGAACTTGCAGCTCGGCCTTGGATCACGGTCACCTCATGCGTTGGGGCCAAAGAGGGATTGGTTCCCATGCCCATCTCCAATGAGGCAGACACCCCCTTTGGCACAGGTTCTGGTGGGTCTTGTGTGACCTCAAAGGCTGGGCCATGGACCAACGTCAACCCGGTGTACAGATGAATGGCCACGAACCTGGTTCCATTGTCAAGATGTTCCCACGTCTTGGCTACCACCGGGTGGTATGTGGCGCCTGCTGGAATTGCCCCCATCGCCAGATAGGGTGCAGCCCTCAGCGCCGAGGTCCAGATGACTTTACAGGTGCTCTCTGTTGCCACACACATGTCCACTGGCACTTGGGGCAGGCTGCCTGGTTCATCTAGGATCAGGATTCCATTCACCACAGCTGTGCCCACCACGTTGGAATGACATCTGTGGCACCACCAGAACGGACCAACAGCCCAAAGGTATTTGGTGTCTGTCAATCCACGGCGACAGAACCCGCAGGATACATCAGGCTCCTGCAACAGCAATAAGGGAGGTGACAGACCAGGTTCTCTAATAGCAACACTCTTAGTCCTCATCGCCTCTTAAAACACTCAACTACGTGTGCCGGGCCTTGGGGTCTTATGGGCCTTGAGCCGTCATGAGCCTTGCGCCGTCGGCGTTTACCATTGAGTATTTCTTAAAGAGATGAGGCTAAGTTAATTCTGTTTCATTATAAAAGTAACAAAAGAGATAACAGTAATAATGATGAAACCAAATAAAAGTAAAATGAAAAAATAAAGAATAAAAATTAAAAATAAAAATTAAAATTTAAAAAATAAAAAGCGTGAGCAGGGGATTTCAAGCAATGTTGGTTATATTGATTAGGTGGTTATATTTGCCAGGAAGTCAGATATCTCGGTCTACGGAGATTCCACGATCTCCGCTTGCCTCTGGTTCAGCAGGGAGCGGTCTACGGGTGAGCTTGAAGATGGCCCCATAAGTCATCATCCAAGCCACGATAGGCACCGTGGTGCAGAGACTGACCCAGTAAAGCACGGAGCAGACTCCCCACACCAGGCCCCATCCTATCAAAACAGCCAACTTTAGAGACCAACGGTATCTGTTCTGGGGTCGCAGAGATAGAGTCTGATAAAGCAGGTGTGCCACCACTGTCATGGCGATGGTCGCTTCCATCACCACTGTTACTATTCTACCGGCCGTGTTTCCACAGTTGGTTCGGGGGATGAGTAGGGGAGTAAGCCCAGCTGCACACTCAAGGGCTACCACAACAGTATCTACCATCAACCAGGCTGAGATCACCACTCCCTGTCGAAACGAAGGATTCACTCTTCCCAGCAAGTAGACGACAAACAGATGTGGCATAATTTCAGCTCTCTTGAGTATTACATGGGTCACCACCATCTTAGCATAGGCCTGTAGGGCCACCGGGATTCGCATAAGCTTTCCCCTGCCCCATTCCCCGGTATGGCAGTAGCACATCCATGCTGTCATTATCAGAAAATATTCTACCGAGCTCCCTTTAAAATAAGCAGGGCACGGAGGCCAGAGTTTGGTGGTGGGTACTGTAGTAGCATCCGACCCCCAAATAGGAGTGCTCACTTCTATGGATTCAGTGGTTGTCTGACAATCCTCAGTAGTCATGATTCTAGATTGTTATTCTCCTAAACCAATAATAAGTGACACGGTTCTTTCTTCTTAAAATTCCACAATAATTGTGGATGATGTGTTTTTCCCAATCTTCTAGCTGCTCTCTCTGTTGGGTTGTTATCACCGTTTTCCAATCACAACAGCCAGGCAACACTACTCCAGAAGTGTTAGAATATCCGCACTCCCTGTATGTAACACTAAGGTATCGGTCTTTACCTTTGCCTTTTACAACCTGAGTTTTACATTTTTCACCACAAGGTGTTCCTTTAAGCTCTTCAATTTTCTTTAACTCATAAACCTATTCTTCACACTGCCAGAGAATGTCTCCCTTCTCAGTGGACACAACAATTCTGTCTGAAGTTGCACCTGCGTTTATCCAATAAAAATATATAATTACCGTGGCCAAGGCACAGGGTGGTGTCTGCATTCCGTTCCCTGATTGTTGGATAGTTAGTTATCTGTTAGTTCTTAATTGCTCTTGATGTGAGTTCTCTTGGGTACCGCTCTCTGCTGCTTCAGGGCTGAAGAGTGACTGTTTCCTTGTGGCTCTGGCCTTTTATTCTGAGCCAGCGCCCGGTTCTGGTGGGAGTGGCCTAAGGCTCCTCCCCCCTTTGCGGGCCATGGCTTTGATACACTCCTGTAGGGCTACACGCCCTACTAAGGCAACAAGGATTATGCCTACTAAGCTAACCAAATAAGGCCAGATCTGAAGGAACAGTTCAAACACCCACCCTTCAACAATACTCCCGCCTTCTTTGATCACCTCTCCAACACCATGTATGGCTTCTTTAACTTTGCGGCCTACGGTGTAACTAACAGTCTCATACCATGCGCAGCTATGCAGATTTTCTTTATCACCACATTCTTTCCAGCTTTCTTCTGGATACTGACAGGATATGTTGGAATAGATTTGGTTCGGACCTACCCATTCATATCCCTGTATCTCATCCCCGAGGCACATGCGGCGCCTTGCTGCATGGCCTTCGGCTAGAGCAATCATGGAGTCTGATACAAAGGGAATTATCACTCCCTGAATGTGCTTTCTAGTTCTTAACTTATGTCCCAATATAATATTAGTACAAGTTGTATCGTCAGGCACTGACCTTCTCCATATTTTACCATACTTTTTCCAGACCACCTCTGAAGCGTGGGTTGAGTATTCTCCTGCATAGTAAGCGTCACAATAGCTTTCCCATCCGGGCAGCTCATAACAGGGTCTTCGAGCCAAACTGATCACACACACTGTCTTTTGTTCATTACAAATCATTTTCCATGGCCTAGGACTAACATACCTGTCTGGGCGATATATAGCAGTCGCCCATATATCTTGCTCTTTGGAATACACAGTGGCTAAGAACTGATATCTAATCCAATAATTATTTGATTGATACAAACATGGGACTACCCATTCTTTTATTTCTTCTTCCTGAAACCCCCACCAGGTTCTTGTCTTATCCCTCTTATGGTACTCATGCCAGGCTTGGAGCAAGATTTTAACTGTCTGTGCCTTTTTCAGAACGGTACAATCGTAACGCCACGTAGACATGACAGCTACCTCAGTCTCCCACAACCTGCATCTTGGGGATGCTCCACTACTTTCCCACACTGAGTTATTAAGACTAAGGAAAATTCGTTCAGCTACACATTTGTCAATCTTGTCAAATTCACCTTTTGGTGCATTAAGGAGTTCATCTGGTCTAGGCAGCTTCTGCACAAACATGTCCGAATAGTATGGCCCCATTAGGCCCGTGTGAAGTCTAGAGTGTCCCTCTACAAAATCACCTTCAAAATGGGGTAACCCTGGGACTATCCAAACCCATGGTAATGTTATATTTAACCAATTTTCGTGCCAAGCATTTGCAGGATGAAATATAGCTGCCCAATTCCAATAATAATATCTCTGATTCCAAACTGGTGTTATTGGTAAGTAATACTGAGATTTGCACTCACCATACAGGTTCCAATAGCAGATTGGTAGTTTCTTTAATTTATTTTCTTTGCAATATTCCACGTAGGCCTTTGCCTTCTCTGTGTCATATTTTGGGTATACATGATGTCTTATTGGGAAACCTATGCCGCGGTCTCCCGCCACGTCTATTGGAGTGGGGGGTGCACCAGTATACCACTGACGGGTTGTTCCCCCAGTGGGCCGTACTTTGTGCATTGGGTTGGTCGCATTGGTTTTAAGCCCTTTCTTGTACTTAACAGTGTGAATAGTTTTGACTTTGGTTAAGTTCTTAGTTTCTCTAGTGTAATTTCTTTTGATGAGAGGAGGGCTTTGGTCACAATCCAGATGGAGGTTGCCCCAAAACTCCCAACGAGGGAGAATTGCTTGACAAGTCTCCTCTTTTTCTTTAGGCGGTGCGGGATGGATCACTTCTGTATCCCAATAACCTTGATATCCTAACCCTGGTAGTGGTCGGCAGGCACGATCACACTGCGTTTCAGGTGGTTGCTTATCTATTTGGATCCAGTTACATCTCATTTCTCTTCTAACCTCTTGTTCTAGGATTGCTGTCCAAACAACAAACCCGTCCCGCAAAATTAGCAGGTCGGTGATAGTCCAGGACACACCGGTCAGGTTTTCAGCATCGACAGCTGTGTACCATTCAGGCATGTTGTTCAGCTTTTTCCTCCAGGCTCGATAGCCTGCTCTTCTCACTTGATTCCAGGTCAAAGTCTGATTTTGAATGTTCTCGCTTTGATTCCATGGCATGAAGATGTTCTTTCGTGTGATGTCCCAGCAGGTCATGTTTGCATACTTGGATCTCCCGTGGGAGACTCTCACATGCGTTAGGCTCCATGGTCTGATTCCGGCTTGATACAAAATAACCAACAACATTATTAAGCCTATTAACACTACGAATACCCGCAGCAGGATTCGTAGACAAGTCGCTTTATCCATTCTCGTAATCCATGAACAGTCCTTAGGTCGGTCTGGGGTCGCTAGGTCCTCGTAGATGTGTGAGTCATTTTCATAAATGTGTGGATCTTCATCGCTATCTGAATCATCGCTGCTTGAATCCTTACTATTCAGCCTTCTGTTCAGAGGAATCATGTTTGAGAGGATTGCCTTTGGAGCCCTTGTTTCTCTTGGACCTGGGTCTCCTCCTCGAGCGCCTGCGAGTTGTGGTCACTCGGTCTTTGAGGAGTTCTAGATAAAGTGGAGAGGGGTGTGGCAATCCAGGTTGCAGTCCTTTCCACACCCACTTCCACTGAATCACCAGCCATTCGCCAAGTTTAGGCTGGCGTCCTTCCCAGCGCCATTTCTGGGGGAAACTGGCTCCTTGTGTGTACTTCAAGTGCTTCTTATAAAAGGCTTTGAAATACTGGTCCCCTCTGGCACCCCCTACGGTTAGAGATTCTATTAGAACTATCAATGGTTGGTCTTGATACAACACATGCATCACGTACCCTTCTCTGGACCATGGCCTGTGCCAACGTTGGTAGGGGGTACGTATACGGTCTCTTAACACTCTTATAGGTAGGTGTTGATTCTCGATAATATAGCGCTCTGGGTTACTCACCATTCCTCGGATGGTTTTCACCATAGCAGGGCTTGTGGTCCAGATCATCATGCCTCCCACAGAGATCTCAAAGAATCGACTTTGGAAGGTTTCACGATAGTTAGGTCCCCATCTTAATTTAATACTTATTCCTGCTATGGTCAGGTAAACCACGTTGAATATCCATGGTGAGGTTGGCGGGCAAGGTTTAGGACCATTCTCATATCGGGGCAGGTATGCTGGCTTCAAGTGATATTCTTTTTGAGGGTCATTTAAATTAGTCTTTTTAAAATATTTGGTGTTTGTATAGAAATAGTTCTTAGTACAGTCCGTCCACAGAGAGATATCGAGTTTAGGTTTGTTAAGCCAAACTATTTTTCCTGCTACTTTTAGAGCTGGTATTTTTGGACCATCCCTATCAAATTGAACCAAAATATTCTCAGTATCTTCATCTATTGTTTTTGAGTCTATAATGTCTTCTTCCATTACATGCCTGGTGGAAAAATCGGGTCCAGACATGCCAGGATCCGATGTCGTGTTTCTGGGCTGATCGTGTACCTGGGAGGTTTAGGTGGTGTCTCACCTTTTTCTCTTCTCATCACCCTCTCTTTATAGAGCTCCACACAAAGGGGCGAGGGGTGATGCAAGTTTGGGTTCAACCCCCGCCACACCCATTTCCATTGAGAGACCCCCCAGCATGGAGGTTCAGGCTGTGGGCCGTGCAACTGGCCAAAGGGTGCATCATTGCGGGCAGAGGCTTCGAAATGTTCCCATATATATAATATCTGATCTATGGCCTTTTCTCTCATTTCGGCCGCGTATCTATCATAATCTTTGCCCATTTCGATCAATTGTGTTGTTATACAGACTAATGGATGCCCTCTGTAGGATATCTTTATCCTATAAGCCAGCCTTAGGGGATAATTTTCCCAGCTATGGGAAGGGGCACAGATTCGGTCGTACAGCATTCGCACGGGTAGTCTAGTGTTTTCGACCACCACTTTCTCTGGATCACACTCCCTCTCGTGGATTCCTATCCGCAAAGTTGGACTCGTAGCCCAGATGATATGCTCCCCCACTGAGATTTCACAGTATTCTGTTTGATGGGGTTCTGCATAGTTTGGGCCCCATTTGATTTTAACCTGGAGTCCCTGTACTATCATCTGGACCGCGTTAAAAATCCAGGGTGTCCCCATTGGGCTTGGGTTATATGGGAGTTCAGTGAAATCACTTATCCAGACTAACCCAAGAGGCCTGTCTTTTGCCTGGGTGAGGTCTGGTTCCCTGTATGTCCTTACACAAGAATTGTAATAGTTTGATGACCCATTGTATTGGATGGAGAAGTCTTTTCTCGGCCGGTCTAGTTTTACCAGTTTACCGTGGACAATTAGGGCTGGAACATAGGGCCCAATTCTGGCCCTTTGGAACAACACATTTACCACTTCCTCACGCGGTTGCTTTTTTGTTCTGGGGAGAAAATCTATCTCGCCTGGCCCATAGGGCGCACACGCGTTCGGGTAGTTCCGGTACCAACATGAACCCGCTGTTCCAACTGACTTTAGATTAGCTTTTCCATTCCAAATTATACTAGGGCATCTTATAATTTTTCTTAGCTTTTTTCTACCTTTTCTGTTGTTGCGATGAGATCCATTGATGACTCTAGCGACCCTTTGGTTGGTTTTTACTTGTCCGCTTTCTTCCATTTTCGATGGAACGTTTTGCTGGCCCAAGCTTTTAATCCACTTTGTTTCTTTCCTGCTTTGCTTGATCGAGGCTTTTCTGCTTCGTCTTTGCTGTCCTCGATCGGCTGAACTGTGGCTCCGACTGAGTACACACCCAGGTATGGTGCAAGGATCATTTGCACGGAAATTCTAACCCTCTGGGTGGAGTCTGGCCTGATGGGTGTGTTCACCCGTTGCGCTGCTGTTCCGGGAATCTGCAGCACTCCGTGCCTCTCCCAGGCTTCCGGGGTGACTAAATACTCAGCGGTTTTCTGCTTGGCTCTCGCCCCATGTACTGTCCACGCATCTAAACTGGTGGTAGTATAGTACAAATTTGTGTTTCTGGCCCCTGCTTCCCGAGGGACTTCAGGCAGGTCTACTAGGGGGAGACTCTGGTTCAAGATTACTTCTGCAATCAGTTGGGCCCATGTTGCCAATTCCCAGGGACCTTTCCAACCTCCTTTTTGAGCTTCTTCGTTTATCTCATCGGGGAGCTGGTTTGTTTCTATTCCTTCTGTTTCTGATGGGTCCCGAAATACTCTAAAAACTAATGGGAATTGGGTTGTGCCGATAGGGGCGTTTTTCACTCTCCCCATCATAGGGCTATAGGGCCAGGACTGTTGTACTGACTGTTCGAGTAGGTCTCGAGGGTTCCAATTTCTTTCTTTTGAGTCAGTTTGTTCTCCCCCACTGGGGCCTCCTATCCCTGGATACAGAGGTGGAGCCGAAGGGCTTGCATTTGGTCCCCGGTCATACTTCAGTAGGGTCGGGGCTTGCCTCGGGGCCTCAGACTTTCCTTCATCAACCTGTGTTTTAAAGGATTTGAGTGGGTCGCAGCATTTCCTTGTCTGCCAACCCATTGCTTTCTCAGAGTGCAACAGCCGAGCTCGTAACATCTCAGCTTGGCAATCTCCACAGTATTTCACGTCTGTTCCATCCCATTCACAGGTACAGTCCTTTGGGCCTTTTCCACTCATATCCCATTGAGTGATAATGATCATTCGAGGCAAAACAGCAATTCTGCACTCTCCGCAGATAAATGCGTTCATTACTTTTACTGGTTTTATTTTTAAGTGTTCAACATCAAATCTGTTTGATTTAGGCCTGAGGGGCTTTTTCTTCCCCGGGCCTCCAAATTTTAGAGGCAAACCAGTAGCCTTTGCGCAAATCGCACACTGATTATACAGTGCACTCCACTTTATAACTTCCTTCTCCGTTGACAGGTATCCTTTTTTGGCATATTCCAATGTGTTCAGGGCCCTTCCTGCCCAGAGCCCTGTGCTTGTCCTTCGTAGGATAACTCCCCCGTATATAGTGGCCATTCTAATGTAGGGGAGCATGCTGCTTGGTTCACTGGCCATAATCCGGTTTCTGGTTTCAACTTAGCTAGGAATTGGTTTCAATTGCTCTATACCTTGGACCCCTTTTTTGACTAATTCTACGGTGTTTTTGTCCAATAGTCTTTTGACTCTGTCTGTGGCGTTGTATTTGGGTCTTACCGCAACTGCTGACGGGTGATCCTGGGCTCTGATCCACACCTTCTGCCCCACCTTGAATGAGACGTCAGAGTCTGACTGTTCCCCTTTATCATCGGAGCCCCGCCCAGTTTCCTGCGTGGTGAACTCTCGTTGGTTAAGCTCCTCTGAAGGGGAGGGCCTATCAGCTCTGCGCCTGTCATTCAAGGCCTGTCCTATTTCCACAGTTTTAGTGCTCCATTCTTTGGTATTAGCATTTTTAGCTATCCAATTTTTGACTAATCCTATGGCTCTTTCAGCCACTCCGTTGGCTTGGGGTGTGTAGGGAGGTGAATAAACACGCATTACCCCAAACGTCTGGCACCAGTGATCCACTTGTGCATTGCGAAAGTGTGTCCCATTATCGGTTCTCAACTCTTTTGGAATACCTAACGCCCCACAGACTTGTTCCAGCATGCTAATAACACTGTTGCCATTAGCTTTTCTTGCTGGTTTCACTATCACATACCCTGACATTGAGTCCACCAGCACAATAAGGTATTTTTCTCCCTTCTTGCCTGTGATCCCCATGGGTCCAGCTACGTCCATGCACACTGAACCCCAGGGTATGGTACTTTTGATAGTTTGTCCATCCACTCGGTGCCCCCTGCGACCTGCATTATATTGACCACATATTTTACAGTCCAGTAGCACTTCGCGGATTTGTTTTAAGGGAATCCAGAGCTCCTGATGCTCCAATTCCTTACGTGTAGGTTGCACGCCCGCATGACCTAAGCTCTCATGCACGCCCCGCACAACCTCAGACACGTACTTCTGTGGGACCCTCCTTCCCTGGGGGGTTTGTTCCCACTTCTCGATCCCGACAAAAACGATTTTTCTCTGTTGTACATAACGATCAACTTCATCATTACCCTGCCAGTGCTTCCCTTCTTTAGTGTGGGATCTCTGGTGCTCGACTTCCAATTGCAAGTTTAGCCTAATTTCAGCTATTTTCTTCCATAAGTCATGATGAGCCACCACTTTCCCTTTAGCACTTTCAAATCCATTTTCTTCCCAAATGGATAAATCTTCATTCAGAGCCTGTGCACAGTAATAACTGTCAGTCACTACTCGTGCTGTTTTTACTTTTCTGTGAGTTAGTTCTAGCAATCCTTCGAGTACTGCCGTAACTTCTCCAGTTTGCGCACTTCCTGGCACTCTCCCCCTCCTACGGCAGCACTCGTTCCCTTGAAATTTAAGAATAAATCCCCAGTGTGCTACCTGATCGGTTCCTTTCTTAGATCCATCGGTGTAGAGAGTCCAGTCGTGTGTTTTTGGTTTTTCGGGCATCTCATTTTTTGCTTTTTTACTCACAGGTTGTGCTGGTCCTATCTCTAGATCGGGGTCTAATAAAATGTCCTCCCATCTACCCCATCTGGAATTCGTGGCTTTGGTACTTTCTATTGTCCCTTTTCTGAGATATTTGTGCACTTGACTTTGTGTTATGACTTTGATAGGTTGGCCTTGAGCTAGATCTTTCAGTGTACCCCAGTATCTAGCTAGCACAGCTAGTTCTTTTTCCTCCTGGGGAAACTTTTTCTCAACTGAGGTTAACGAGTAACTCCAGAGAGTAACTAGCCCTCCATGTTCATTTTTAACTGAAACCATAGCGTTGTCATCTTCGCAACTGACTTCAGCTACTAGTTTTGTCATTACACTTCTTGGCTCTAATCGCACAGCTTCTTTGATTTTCTCTCTGAGTTCTTCTAGATCTTTCTGATTTTCGGCTGTCCAAATCCATGCTTGTTTGTTTTTCTTTTCATCCTGTCCTTCCTTTTTCTTCAGACAGGCATACAAGGGTTTTGCATATTTTTGGTAGTTAGGAACATGATCTCTCACATAGTTGCACAGTCCTAAGATTTTTTGTAGCTCGTTTTCGGATTCAGGGGGCTGAATTTGCTCAAGTTTTTCTCTGTAACCCTCGGAAAGTCCCAGATCGGCCGTTACTTGGAAACCTAAATAGTTTACTTGGAACTGCCCAAACTGACATTTCTTCAGATTAAGTTTCAGCCCTGCTTTTGTAACTCGTTGCAACACTTCTGCCAACCGTTCTAGGTGTTCTTCCTCTGTGTCATCTGCGATGAACACATCATCGATGTAAACTGTTGCGCCCAAGTCTTTAAGCACATCCATTACGGCTGACTGAAACACATTTGGAGAGTTTTTGTACCCCTGTGGCAAACGCTGCCACACATAGCTTCTTCCTTGATGGGTAAAAGCTGTTTTCCCTTGTGATTGTTTAGCCAGTCTGAGAGAGAAGAATCCATTTGCCAAATCAATGCAGGATTTGTACTTTTTCACTTGTAGAGTTTTCAGAGTTCCTTGAGGGTTTATGAGGCTCGCTCGGTTTGCTACCGTTCGCCTATTTAGTGCTTTAAAATTAATTACTGGTCTCCATCCCCCTCCTGCGGACTCAGGTTTCTTTACCGCTTGAATGGGGCTGTTAGTAATGGGATAAGATTCTTCTCTAATAATCCCTAAAGCACTTAATTCCCTCACAATTTTGTTCATTTCTTCTATTGCTCCTGGGTTCAAAGGGTACTGTCTTACCGGTGGATGTACACCTCCTTCAATTGTATGTACAATTGATGGGCCTAAATCTCCACAATCATTTTTAAATCTGGCCACTGAGGCCGACTCTATGATTTGTTTTAACTTCTCTTTCCCAGCCGGGGAGAAGTCACTTTCATTTATTCTTTGTTCTGTTACTTCGGGGATATTTACAGGTTTATACCATTCTTCTGATTCATGTTTCTCATGAGTGGGCCCTATTTTTACTAACCTGGATTTAAGCATATCCAGTCGTCTATTTAGAGCTCTACGGTCCTTCCGTGGTTTTCTTAATTCTTTCAAATCAGTTATTGCAACTAGGTTGTATGGTCCTTTGATCCAAACAATTCCGTGCCATAATGCATAAGGCATTTTTTCTATGGTTCCATTAGCCAATTGAACCGTTAAGTGTCCTATTGTTTTTAGGTTTTTGCGGGTCATGGACACCTCTGCCCCAGAGTCTATCAGATAGGGCTCTCCGTCCACTTTGGTGTGGATTTCGTCCCCATCCCAATAAGCGCCTTCTAGGGTGACCCGCGACCTATCAGCCATTATTTAGCTGGCCCCCCGTCCCTTTTCTTTCGGGATTCCTGGAGGGCCTGTCTCTGCTCAGGGGTCATTCTATTATATTCTTCTGTAGGCACGTAATCGCTCTTTTTCTGAGGTGCTGCATTTCCAGGTGAAGCTTGATACCTTCTTGGCTGTTGGTTTCTGTACTGTTGTTCTTGCTGAGGTCTCTGAGACCGTTCTCCATACTGTTGTTCGGATCGTGGTCTTTGGGGATTTTCTCTGTATTGTGGCTCAGACTGCCTTGGGGACCCTCTATATTGTTGCTGCTGTTGTTGTTGAGGGGCCCTAGGGGCCACTTTTGGCTGTTTTGAGCTCTGTTTTGTCTCATTTTTCCTTTTTTCCTCCCAGTACTGTTGTTCTAGATCATAAGCTTTCACTGCCTGATCGATCTGGGGGACTAAAGTATCATTGGGCATTGAAATGAATTTCACTTCACCTTTCCTACCCTTTGTTACTACTCTTAAGGCTTTAACATACCTTTTTGGTGGGACATTTTGTTTTAGTGAATACCAGACTGATGTGAGGTGTTGGCCTTGATCCATACGTACTTTTGCCCGTTGAATTTGAGCATCCTCGTCGTCCATGTCCTCAAGTACCAATCTCTCAAAATGATCTTGAGCTGTCTCCTCTTTGCCCACTGGGTTTGCAGTGACATTACCCAGCCACAGCTTTCTGGCTGCGTCACACTCGGTGGAACTAATTACCATAGGCCATACATCTTTTATGTATTCTTCGGGTTTTTCATCAGGTCTTTTTTCCCTTACTAAGTTTTTCAGCATTTTGTACTCACGATAACTATCAGCTTCTGAGCTGATGGTTCGGTTTTGTTCCGCCCTCTTAGATTTTTGGTCTAACTGAGGTTCGTGGTATTCCTGACTAGTTTCTCCCTGACCAGATGCTTCTTCATCACTCTCTGATATCTCATCCCTCATTTTCTCGTTTGTTTCTTTGGCATATTTATATGCAGTCTTTCTCATTCTTCTCAGCATCACATCGTGCGCTATTGACACATAAGCTGTTCTAAAATTTTCGGTTAGGTCTTGGTGAGCGGCCAATGTGGGGAACATGGGCATCATCAAAATGTTAGCCCATTCTCCCAAGGTGGCTTTTACTGTCAATCCCACCATCTCATCTAATTTATCGGCCCACTCTGTTGGAATATCACGGTGGCTTTGGCCGGCCTCAGGAACATATGTACTACGTCCCTGCTTTGTCTGTATGAGACCCCAAGTTGGGTCCCTTGCTATTTTTTCTGATGCTTGCTGTGGATCTATGAGTGGTACTGTTTTCTTTTGTCCCTTCCTTAGTCCAAACCTCAAGGACTTTTTTGGCAGATGAAGTTGCTCCATTGAGCTCAGGCTAACACTATCGTCACTTTCAAAGTTCGTTAAATCTAGGTCTTCATCAGATTCTCGGTCTAATCTTTCTTGCGGGTGTTCACCCCCGACCTCTGCGTTTCCTGCATTTAAGGCTTGTATTTCGGTGACTACCCGATGTCCAGTTCGTCCTTCTGAAGTGTCTGCTCCACTCCTCCTGATTCTGGATTTGGAGCTGCTCAACCCTTTCCCTTTGGGGGTGTTCTCAATCAGTGTTAACCTTTCGTGGGTGTCTTTCGCGGTAGGTTTCTTTTGTCCTGTGTCCCCTGAGGTACCTGGCATCTCTCCATCATTTATTTCAGTGTTCTTGGGTTGTTTATTGACGGATGGTTTCCCTGGCGGGGACATTTCGGCCAACAACCGTTTCTTTCGTTCTTCCTCCAGGTGGGGTGGGGTCACTATGACTATTTCTTTTAGCAAGGTAGCGCTTGGCATACTGCTTGCCAAGTAAGTCATTGTATGAACAGCAACTCGTTCGGCTATTTCCCACTGGAGGTTTTCAGATCGTAACCCTTCGGTTGTCGTTACTACTCGTCTGAAGTTTTTCGCGAGCGCTTGGGCCATCCCTTGCTCGAGGGCCTTTATCATTTCCCTCATATACTCCTCGTTACTATCTGTTTTTTTGTAACTTCTAATTGGGACATGTATTATAGCATTATACAAGAGATTCCCTCCGCTCGTTAGGCACACTTTTGACTCTGATTCTCGTGTTTGTGCCATCAACTCTCTTACTTCATTTTCATATTGGGGTCCAGCTGCAGTGTTCAGGACCTTTCTGAAAGTTTTGTTATGGATTTTACAGTTATTTTTGGTGAATACCAGCAGCCCATCGCCCTCCATTGTGAAGGCGCTTCCTACCAAACTACATACCTTGATCCCATTTTGAAGTTTTAAGACCCGAGCTTCGTCGGGTAATGGACCGAGGGGTTTTGAGAATTGGATTGTCTCTATGGGTTGCTTGCGAGGAGATCCAGTCCTTGGTTTTGCTCTTGGGGCTGGTTCTGGTACTCCTTCAAGGAGTCCTTTGAAAGTTTGCCCTGTACTGCCTGATCCAGGAGGGAACTCGAAGTCTGTTTCATTATGTTTTGTTTTAGCACTAGATTTCTTGTGGATTCCTCCCAAGGTTCGTAAGGAACCTACTAGGGGTTGATTTGTCTCATGCTGCCCCTTTGGGCTCTGTTCATCTGTTTCTACTCTAGGTCTTACATTCAATTGTTTGATCACTTGGTCTGCTAGGATTCGGGCCACGAGTGTTAGTTCCTCTTGGGCCCCATCCACAGTGTCCCTGG
Source organism: Garcialebias charrua (assembly GCA_038048925.1). Classification (NCBI taxonomy): domain Eukaryota; kingdom Metazoa; phylum Chordata; class Actinopteri; order Cyprinodontiformes; family Rivulidae; genus Garcialebias; species Garcialebias charrua. The sequence goes on along the minus strand of JBBPBX010015312.1, from coordinate 1,827 downwards.
CCGGTGGCTTTTCGTCGTTGTCAGGGATTCCACCGTCCCCGGCATCACTTGATTCTGGGTCAGTACAATAGTTAGGTTGCACTCTATAACCCGTTAGGTCCGCCTGAGAACCCCATAGATTGGGACCCTGGCTCGAGGCCGGTTTTATGGGTCCTGTTCCTAACCCACTACTGCCTCGCACCCTTGGTGTTACTTTTTTCCGACCTGCTATCATTTGTTTGTACTGCCCCAGTTTAATCAGTTCATTCCTGTACTCCTGGAATCTCGAAGCCGCTTTCACCTCTGGGTTCCTGAGATCCCAGTCTACATCCATCTCCTTAGCTACCATTTTTACTAGGGGATCGTATTCTGCTGAGGGGCTGTATATCATTATTATTTCTCTAGTGGTTGGTTTTTCAATCTGCTGAACCCACCATTTTAGCCAATTTTGGATTTCGGCCTTTGTTCTTATTTCTGTCGGGTTTCTCCATACTACCATCTGACTTTTACTTCTGCTGTGGGTGCATGTATAAAAGCCCCATGTTCCCAACCAGGTACATGTTTTCATCCGTTCGTTCAAACCTTGCAGCAGAGCTTCTTTATTTGTGTCGGGGTTACTTCGTTCGAACATTTCTTGTACGGCTGGATCCCAGGTTTCGTAACCTCGGCCATACAAGAGTACTTCTAAGCCTGGTTCTGCTCCCTTTTTTGTAATCTTGAGGTTCTTAGCAGTATTAGTCTTTGGTTCTGATTCGGATTCTTCACCAGACTCCTCTGGAGTATTTATTTCCGATTCTGAATAGTTATCTTTTATGTTAGGGTCTCCTAAATATGTTATTTTCCGATATCGTCTCATTCTTTTTATCTCTTTCTCGTATTCTCTACTCATGGGGGTTATTTTGGCAGCTGGACACCTTACTTGCCCGCCTATGCCAGTTTCTTTTGCTACCCTTTGTATTAGAGGGTCATATTCAGCTGATGGGCTGATTATGAGGAGTATTTTCCCCCGTCTGTCTTGTTCAATAAGCGTTATGGACCATTGTAGCCATGCTTTAATGTCAATTTTTTTAGATATCTTTGTAGGGTCTTTTACCACTAGCATTTGGCAACCATATGGGTCCGGTACACAGTAGAATTCTCCATCCGTTCTCATGCCCTGCATTAAGTTTTTCTTTAGGGTTTCATCCGGTACCTCTGGGTTATGTACTTTAAACATGTACTGAGCATCTCGGTGCCAGGTCTCAAAACCATGACCGTATGGGAGAATCAGGAGCTGCAACTCCTTTGGTGAGTCCTTAACCGGTTCGGGGTTTGTTGGTCCCGTTCCCCCTTCCCCGAGTTCGTCATCCGTCTCCTTAGAGGACTCTGTCACAGATCCTCGGTCACTGTTTTTAGATCTTTGTTTTCTTATCTTCTTAAATGCTTCCATTTTGGGCCATTCCTCCTCGTATTGAGGTTCTCTTTTAAGGGCTTTCACGTCAGAAGTTACATATGACCCACCTATCCCTGAAGTTTTAGCCACCCTCTTTACGAGAGGGTCATATTCGGCTGAGGGACTATGTAACACCGTTATGTTCAAACTTCCCGGTGATTCGAGCACTACATTCCACCATTTTAACCATTTTTTAATATCGGTTTTATTGGTTATTAGGCCTGGGTCTTTCAATACCACTATTTTATGGCCCTCTATCATCCCCGGACAATTGTAGGTATTTTTCTGTTTCATTATCTTAACAAGGTGGGTCTCTAACGCTTCATCCTCCGTTTTTAGGTGACTTTTTCTGTATCTCGTTTGAACATGGGAATCCCACGTATGGAACCCCTTGCCATACAGAATTATCTCTATCG
>JBBPBX010015311.1:23648-49654 GCA_038048925.1 Garcialebias charrua | reverse complement strand
GTCTGTGGATTGAGGGCTTCCCCTTTGACATTTGGTTGGACCTCTGCGCCATGATGTTACTGGGCCCAGAAGTTTCTGCTGATATGAATATTCAGAGGATGCTTTGATTTGATTACAATAATGTAAATGATCTGTGTATGATCCTGTAGGTGTCAGTCTCTGGAGAATAGTGTAAGTGAGGATTTTGTGTGGGCACCCATTCCCGGACAGCAAGACAGCGTCTCCGTGAGATCCGTGATAGTTAATTTTCTACAGTTTAATTTTCTACAGTTTAATTTCACAGCCGGGGTGACCGCATCAGTTAAGTTTGATTTTTGCTTTGTGGTATATTGTGGTGCAAAGGAGGAGGACCTGAGGCATCTGAATTGCATTCATCTTCGTGAGATTAAGCTTTTCACGTACAGGTATATCTTTCAACTAGGCTTTTGCAAGTTGAGTCTCCAGGGACTTTAATTCCCTATCTTCAGACTCTCTTTTATCCAAAGTTTGATCTACAAAATGAACTATGTGTGCAGACCACATATCATAATCCATCTTAGTCAGGCCAACAACAGACGCCAAGCTCTTTTTAACATCATCAGACAGAGAGCTCTCCACAGCCCCTCTGAACAACAGTTGAGTTGTAGGATCAAGTGTTGGATCATTTCCAGTTCTGTTTTCCCATAAGAGTTTAACTCTAGACAGGTATGTTGTGCCATGCTCCATAAGAGCCGGAGGAATCTCACACAACTCCGTAGATTTCATAGAAGTCGGATATTTCTCTCTTATTATTGGCCACAATATCTGAACATGATCATGTAATGTGTCACTGTCAGGATCCAATCTAGTCCTAGCAGCTTGTTCAATTTCAGTCAGGCTACCGAACGATGTACAAGCTGTGAAAACTCTCCGCCAGTCACCCAGACATGGTACAATTCCAGCGCAGGCTTCCAGGAATGCCCTAATCCAAGCATTACCACCTTTCTGGAGATCTGGCAAGCGTTGGCGAATCAACTCAGTATCTTGTAAACTAAAAGATGTGTAAGTATGCTTCCAGACCCCTTCAGCTGATGTGGAAGTCACGAGAGGCAACATGAGTTGGTCGGGTGATGCTATGTCAAGACAAGTATGAACATTGTCAGCAATTCTAGTCAGACGGCCTGAATTTCTCTTTGCCAGCAAGAAACCTTATCAAATGCTGTGCCAGGAGGTCTGAGGTCAGGACGAACAACTGGAGCGGGACAATCACTCAGTGGTATGGAGTCGTATGAAGCCCTCATTGATTTCACGCTGAAAGAAGGATTGGAGGATGGTAGATGTAAAACATCACCTCCCCTCTGCTTATCTCCATGAAAAACAGCCAGCAGTGTTAGGAATTCCACCCATCAGTGTTTACACATGGTCCTGCAAGACATTTCCATCCTGAGCTGATTTAGTTTGTAAAACTCCCCCAGTTATCAGCAGTAACTCTGAGCCGGTCCCTGTAGCGGGTCCAGAACCAGGAGTCAACTCAGTTAGGCACATGGACGTCAATTCACTCAACAACATTTGTCTTTGTGGACCCTGATTTACAGGCGCATAGGGTGGGGGCCGTGGGGGAGGGTACAGGTTAGGCAGGAGAGCTTCAGGGTAAACAGGCATGTGAGCCTCCGTTCCTGGTACCAAGATGGGAGAAGGGGGCCCCTTCATATCTGGCACCAAGAGGAGAGCCTTATCTGTAGGAAGGAGTAAATCAGGCTGCGAGCCAACAGCTTGCATCTGTGTAGCAGCTTTGTGCTCAGCTAGAATTTTCCTCATCTCATCCAAAAACAATTGACAGTCTCGATTAAATTCATCCGCTTTTAGCCACTCTTTATATTTCTTCCTGCTCAGTAGAGCAGAACTCTTGTTTTTCTCATCCAAAGCCAATATCAAGGCCCCGTCAGCCTGTATCAGAAGCTTATTAATCCATACTCAAGAAGGAGGAGACTGATCAACGAAAGGAAACATCCCCGAGTGTTGCATTTTTTAAAACCAAGACACCATACGTAGTTTCTCATCAGAAATATTTCTCATAGCAACTTTCTTACTCCATGACACCCACACTTGGTGTAATATGTGACCAGCCACAAGAAATGTAGGAACAAGTCGGCACACTCTAACTGTAAAAAAAATCAATAAACCTTCAACTTCTGAGAAATTAGTGAAACTCGTTTTTTTGCAAAATATACTAGCTGAAGTTGTGAAGAAACCATCCCATGCTTTAAAAAACACTTTAGAAGTGTTTAAACCGATAAACTTTGTGTTAGAAATCAGTTTGTTTTCAGAGTAAAAACAAGCCGCAGTGATTTGCGTACTGGGGGCGGGGACCCTCACAGCTGATTAACATGCAGACTTGTTTGGCTGGTATCAGAGCTTTTGTCATTGGTTTCGGCCAATAATCTGCAGCTTTGAAAGAAGTACATGGCTACTTAACAGCTATAGATTGCCCAGTGAACACAAGGAACAAGGAAAATAAAGCCGATCAAAGCTGTCAGAGCTGCAGCTGTTTTTCCGACCGACCCGAGGGGGGAAAAAAGAGGCTTTTACTGCGTTCGCAAGCAAATCGCAAGCAAATCAGTTTCCATCCATACATCCATACATAATACATCCATCCATTCATACATATGTCCATCCATCCATCCATCCATCCACAATCTTTATTTAATTAGACAAAGCAGACACGCATAATCACTGCGCAATGCGCTCCAGCCGTAGTCTGTGTCCAGCCGCGCAATGCGCAATCACGAGCATTGGATTGGCTTTAGGTTTTACAAATCGCAGCAAAGAAACTAAAATTTAAAGCACGATAATGGTGCACCAATTATGCAGATTCAACTGGCCGTTTGAAAAGGTAAAATGTACAGTTAAGATCGGATGGATCAGCAGTTCATGCTGCTGTCAGCTGCTGTCAGCTGCTGTCAGCTCAGGCAGTGGCGGTTCTAGACCAGTTGTACTGGTGGGGCCAAGCTGGGGCCAGAGGTTTTGTCAGAGGGGCACGTTCATCAGATGAACGTTGTTACCTGTATATAATTTTGGACTGAGAAACTGAACCAAGACTCCTAACAGTTATTTTCATTATCATTTTATTTGCTTATTAATATATTTTATTCAGTCAATACAAATACTGTGTAAAATGTTTTATATTTTTCTCATTTGATTTTTTAAACTGTTTTCTTTGGTTACAATGGTTAATCACTGCTTTAAAAAAATAAGAGTCAAGTAAGATTTCGAATCTGTCTTTTTCTCCGATTATTTCTCCGAAATTATGTTTGTATTCTGCATCTGTCTGTTAGCAAAATATCTTATGAACAACTGAACAGATTTTGATTAAACTTTCAAGAAATAATCACTGAATGGCTCTCTACGACTGGTTGACTTTTAAAGTACATCCAATTCAATCAATGGTGTTGGTCTGTTAGCAAAATATCTCATGACCCTCTGGACAGATTTTGAAAAATCTTTCAAGAAATAATAAACGGATGTTTCTTTACTGCTGATTAACTTTTGGATATATTTGAATTGAAGATGGCTGCAGCAGGCAATTGAAATAAGCCAAACTCAAAAATGGTTATAATTCAGTTAATTTTACAGATATGGAGTTAAGTGATTGTTTGTTTAAAGTTATTTAAAGTTATTTTATATATTCTTTTAAATAATGGGGTGATATAAGATTTTTTTCTTCTTTCTGCACTCTTTTCATTCAATGTTTTATTTTTGATGAATGTTTTATTTTGTCTCTTTTAAATGAATGAATAAATAAATTAAATAAAATATTAAATAGCTTTACATCTGCTAAGTTCTTGGCATAAACCAACACAGACATGTTCCTGTTTTTAGTGTTTTACATGCTTTATATTGTAGCTGTATTATGATATGATGCAAAGCCACGGAGCTCCCAGGTGGAAGCTGAAACAGCTGCCGTAATCAGAGCGCCCAATCCGGCATGAAAAAGAAAAACACACAGCTGAAGTCCCTGAGCTCGATGGAATGTCCGGCGTAAAACTAACTTGACCACGGTTTAATGTGACGCAGATGTGTTTATATAGCTTGCAAACATTGAACGTTGTTGTCTTGCGCTGGTTCGGCGAGTGAACGGCGGCTGCTGCTGCCGCTTGTAGCTTCTGCATTAGCTGCGTGTTTTAGCCAATCCATGTGTTGCTGTTGTCCGGCGGAGCAGCGCGGGCGAGCGAGCGATCGGCGGCTGCTGCTGCGGCCTGTATTAGCTTCTGCTAGCTGTGTGTTAGCCAGGCCATGAGCTGGCCATGAGCTGGTGTTCGTGCGGCGGTGCGGCGCAATGACTGAGCGATCGGCGATCGATCTGCTGCTGCTCCAGGCTGAGACGTCCACAGAGTTCACAGAGCGATTCCAGCTAGTAATTTATCCATATGAGGCAATCCTGGAACAAACACAGTCCTCACAGCCGGCTGCCGGGACAACAGACCTACCTAACATGGCTGCCGCGGCATTTCCTGAAACGAACGGAAGTTGCGCAATTATGATTAAAAATGATCATTTTTATTAAAAATATTATTTATGAAGCCTTTAAAACAACCACAGCTGCAACAAAGTGCTGTACACATGAAATCAATAACATTTAAACACAAACAAAAAAAAAGTTTTATTTTTTATTTTTTGTTTTTTTCATATTTTTATTAAATTATTAAATATGATACGTTCGTAGGTCCGGGTTGCCGTATGTCGAGGGTTACCTGTAATGAAAATATGTTTGAACCCAGTTGAATCAGTTTCTGTGTCCTCCTTAGATGTGACCCTTATTTTTTTGGGGTGGGCTGTAACAATAACTATGTGACACAACAATCAACATTATTATTGTGTAAAACATGTCACAATAACATAAAATACAATTGTTTTCTTTTTTTTTTTTTTTTCAAAAGATCAAAAGGAATTTTTCCAGCAAAGCTGAAGTTCTGCACACCTTCCTAGGCAGAGTCTGTGTTGACAGTCAGTGCTGGGGGTTGGGGTTTAGGCAAATTAATGTTAATGAACAGCAATTGTTAACACCCCCAGGCAACACTTCTGGAATGGGGACATTCTTCTAAATCTTTGAGGCCTGTTTTCTCCCTAATCTTATTTGCAGATTGCCAACATTGAAATGGCTGTATCTTCTTCATTATTTTTTTTTTGAGTGCCATGTGTTTGGCATCATCGGATAGCTTAGAACCCACACTTTCAGATTCTGTAAATAACTCAAAATGACCCAGGGGAGACTTGTTCCTGGTTTTGCCACGGCCAGTCACATATAGACCCCAGAGTCCCTGGCCCACAATTTTCCCAATTATTAATATATTTGTCAGTCATGATAATTAGGGGTGTAACGGTATGCTAAAATCACATTTCGGTTCGGTTCAACTACAAGGAGGGCTCGGTTCGGTTTATTTTCGGTTTATTTTCGGTACAAAAAAAAAGGACAAAATAAAGACTTACAAAATGTTTATTTTGAAAATATGCCAAAAATACGTTTGTACTGTACAGTATTGTAGTAATAAATAAAAGTGACCCATTTGGATGATATTTTAAATAAACAGCACTCTACAATAAAACTATTTTAACAATAATAAAAATCTTAATAAATACAATAACAGTCAGAACAATAAGCAGCAACAGACTGTTTACAATCTAACTAATCAAGTTTTTGTCCAGTAGCATCAGTGTGGCTGTATTTGTCCTCATTACTGTACTCACAACCTCTTCTTGGTGGGACAGGTGCTGGAAAAGTTCAAAGTTCAGTTCAGTCATCACACACTTCTTAGCTGCAGGTGATCTCTGGTGGATGTCTGTCCCAGACTGGAAATAAAACACAATTTAAAAAAAAAGTTAATAAGATTATGATTTTGAATAAAAAAGATTATTTAGATAATTTTGATTTGATGTTTATTCATTCATTTTAAAAGAACAATACAAAACAGTTTCATCAGATACAAGAATACAAGTAGGATAAAATGAAAGGAGCAGAAAGAAGATGAAATCTTATTATATCTGCCCCTTATTTCACAGTTTGTTCAAACAATGATAACCTTCAAACTACATCACAAAATGAATAACTCTACTTAATTTTTCAACTGTAATACACAAACTACATCACAAAATGAATAACTACTTAATTTTTCTAACTGTAATACACAAACACACCAAGCTACATCATATATAGTTTTTGAGCAAGTCCCTTTTGACCTTTTTCTTAAATGTATACATTGATTTTGCATTTTTAACATCTCTCCAGAACATTCCACAGATAATCAGAGAGTCAGAGTCAGAGAGTCAGTCAGAGTCAGAGAATCTTTATTGTCATTTGCACCGCATGTGGTACATGTGATGAAATGAGATTATGTACACAGGGTCCCAGTTACATTCAACAACAAAATGTAAGAGAAAAACAGTAATAACATCTAGGATTAACTAAGAAAAACATCAACTAGAAATACACTAAGCACTAATGTAATAGAAAAACAAAATCATTACAAACAGACAGCCGCACGAACATGAGTCTATATGAGCAAATGGTCACATATGAACACAGCAACAAGAAAACAGATCAGCATCAGCATGATGTGATATTTTGCAGTGTTTACTCTTATTATTTATTTATTCATGAGTCTAACAGCCTCAGGGTAGAAGCTGTTCCTCAGTCTAGTGGTTCTACACTTAATGCTCCTCAACCTCCTTCCTGAGGGGAGTGGGGCAAAAAGTGTGTGTGCAGGGTGAGTGGGGTCTTTCATGATGCAGGTGGCTCTTTTCCTGCATCTGGAGGTGTAAATGTCTGTGATAGAGGGGAGACTGACTCCGACAGACCTCTGTGCAGCCTTCACCACTCTCTGCAGAGCTTTTCTTTCCGCAACTGTGCAACCTCCATGCCACACATTGATGCTGGAGCACAGGATGCTCTCCACTGCGCACCTGTAGAAGGAGGTGAGGACCGGGCTACTCAGACCAGCTCGTCTCAGTCGTCTGAGGAAGTAGAGTCTCTGATGACCTTTCTTGATCAGGCTGGTGGTGTTGTTGGTCCAGCTGAGGTTATCATTCAAGTGTACACCCAAGTACTTGTAGCTGGAGACCACTTCCACTGCAGATCCACTTATGTTCAGTGGGGTGTGGGTGTGTTTGTTCCTTCTGAAGTCCACAATNAGTATCAAAAAACTAGCAAAACATTATAAGATAGACGTATAAAATCAAAGACAGGAACAAATCTGCATTGGTTTTTGCCAGGATTCCAACAGATTCTGAAAACCATTTAGAGAAGTCAAGGTCAAGAGCTTCAGATCTTTTTACAAAAAGATCTGAAGCTCTCGACCTTGACTTCTCTAAATGGTTTTCAGAATCTGTTGGAATCCTGGCAAAAACCAATGCAGATTTGTTCCTGTCTTTGATTTTATATGTCTACCTTATAATGTTTTTGCTAGTTTTTTGATACTTTGTTAAAAGGAGGAATGTGTATATATGTATGTATATGTGTATGTATATGTGTATGTATATATATATGTATATATATGTGTATATATATGTATATATATATATATATATATATATATATATGACTGTACAGTACTGTACATTTATCTATTTATTAAAAATATACAGTACTGTATATACAGTATTTTTATTTTTTATTGTTTTTTATTTATAAATAGATAAATGTACAGTACTGTACAGTCACCAAGCACTTAGCCTATCCTAACACAGTTAAGGAGTCAGTTGAATTGTGTCCCTCCTCCCTGCAGGCTCCATTCCCATAAAGGGAGCTAGCTCCCTTTATGTGAAAGGGAGACAATTCAACTCATTCCTTCATCTTTAAAAACTGTGTTAGGATAGGCTAAGTGCTTGGTGACTGTCCAGTACTGTACATGTATTCATTTATTTAAAAAAAAAATAAATAAAAACTTTTTTTTTTTTTAATGAGATGCATACTCGTAAGTCCGGGACCTCGTAAGTAAGAGCGCTCGTACGTCGGGGACTACCTGTACTGTATATATATTGATGGGGATTTTAAACCCCTGTTACCTTAATAAAAACCACACAAGATAAACAAGAGAATTGTGTTAACACGGACAAAACAACTTTGCAAAGGGGAAGGCTTTTTAATGTCTTTGAAACTTAGTTTGGTCTCAAATACATTGTCCAGCACAAATCCGAATTGTGCTGGACATGACAAGCTATTTAAACAAGAAGGAGGTGGAGTTGACAAGCTCTGACGTCTTACAGATAAAACAAACAAGTCATGGTTCTGACCCTACAAGAACATCTAATCCAAACATTGTCAAGACTAGAAGACTTTGTCTTTTCTGTATCAAGGAGAAAAACAAGCAAACATGTTTGTACTATCAAATATAAGTGTTTGTTGGGAACACCTATATTTGATATAAGTGAGCTAGGTATTTACTGTCAGAGTAATTAGTTTTAGATGATAAATGTTGAACATCTCCATCATTCCATCCTCTTATCATATAAAATTTAATTATGTGAGTGGTGTGGAAACCAACCCCGAGGCCGAATTTCGAAAGAAGTGGGTAAAGATAATGGATGGATGGATAATAATAATCATAATCATCAGCATCAGAAAGGAGGAACCGGGTTTTTGTGACTTTATTTTGTGATGTGATGATATGCTTCATTTTTTAGTCCCACCGTACACAGACATGGGGCAAGTGTTTACCGGTACTCTTCTTTAGACTGCTGACGTGTAGAGTCACAACAGCGCCTCCTACAGTCACATTTTATGGTGGTTCCAGAATCTGATGCAACACTGACAATGCAAACAACACCCTTACACTGTTTGTATAGGGACTGAATAAAACAAAAGTTTTACTGACTAAAACTATGTTCATAGCATATAACTGCACAATGCTACTTTTTCATTCACAGCTACAAAGAAAACATGATGCGACTGTCCAGAATCCACCATGACAGACACATTAGGGTTGCCAACCATCCCTTGAAAAACGGAATTGTTCCGTATTTAGAAACAAAAGTATGCGTCCCTTATTGATCTATTACGGGACGCACTTTGTCCCGTAATATCGTGAGAATCAAAATAATTCTGTCAACGTCAATGGAGTTGATAAATAATGATGCGCTTTATGTCGATTTTTTACGGTTAAGAAGCCGGTCTGCTCTGTGACCAATGAGCTGACAGCCCTTTACACACGTGATTGAAACTACAGAATCCGGCTCATCTCATTGGTCCAGTCTTGGCTGTTTACGGAAGACACTGCAGCGACAGGATTTAAAGAAGAAGGCAACATGGACGCGAGCGGCAAACATTCAGGGGATTTAAACAGTGAACATAGATCACCTTCGAGCCGGACTACTCCCCCCAGGAAAAAAAAGAAACGGCTACAAAAATACAGAGTCGAGTGGGAAAAAGAACATGTGTGGCTGGAACGCGTAAATGAAAATGGCTACAAAGCGAACTGTACTGTCTGCAAGCGTACTTTTTCTGTAGCCCACCGTGGACAGTGTGATATGAAACAGCATGCTTCTGCAGTTGGACACATAAGAAACGTGAAAGACAACAAAACCAGGAGAACCCTTGACCAATTTGTTCTGCACCGGGCAACACCAGAGGCAGATATGGTATTGTGATAATATGTCCTGCGGACATTAAACGCACCACAGTTGCTGCAATGCGATTGGTGGGTCTGGGGCTGGCTTCCTGTTTAAAACGGGCCCAGTTCTCAGGGTTGACACACGTCATCCGCCTTCCGGCGGCGGTGCTAGCTGTGTCGCGCTAGCTGGTGCATGGTCGCGATATACTGTTCTCGCGACCATAAGTTCAAGCTTCCCGTTTCCCTCACCTGCTAGAGGTGGAACTCGGTGGTGAGTAAGCGCCAATTTATCTGTCTGTTTTATACTTTTGTAGATTTTAATGTCAAATATTTATTGCTTTAGTTCGCTGCTGTTTGTCCTTGCTGTGTGTTTGCTGCTGTCCGGATGGTCCCGACTGGTTTCTGCCCTCCATCTGGGTCGTTCGACTGCCGACTGGTCCTGTGTTGGTGTTCGCTGTCTGGAGCGTGGTCGGGCCACGTCACGCGTCCTGCGGGCTGAACTGGACCACTGTCCAGCTCAACTAACTAGCGGGTGTCGGCTGGAGTGGCGTCTCTTCCGGAGCGACAGATCAGACCAGGGTGGACTTTGGACTGTCGTGTGATCATAAAAGGATCCTTCCAGGCGGTGACTGACTACTGTTTGGTGTGGGAAATGTGTGTGTGTGTGTGTGTGTCATTTTCCTGTTTTAGAACATTATCCTGAATTGCACTTTTATTATTGACTGAAGCTATTGCTGCCTTTTAGAATTGTGAATATTTTAACTTTGCATTTTTAAATTAAATTACTGTGCAATTTAACTGGTGTCAGTGTGTAAACTTGTCCTAAACCTCCTCTGCAAACGGGCCTGCGTGCTTTTAAAGGTAACTTTTTAGGTACAACCATTTTAACCAATTTTATTTATTTAAAATAGTATTTTTAAACCTTTTAAACTTCAGTGCTCAATTTTAACCACACCCGACCCGGCTACATANGGGGGGGGGGGATAAGTTTAATGCGTAAAAGTGTGAGCATGAATGTGAGCAGGCCAAAAATGTGATCATAGATCATAGAGGCTAGCCTGTATAAATAAAGGTTGAATGAATGAATGAATATTATTGTAATAAACAAGTAGAATTGAAAAATGAATGCATAAAATATATTTAAAAATAATTATATAAATAAAAAATTAAATTACACAAATTTATAAAGTATTTTTTTATTTTGTCCCTTAATTACAGGTGACTGCTGCAGAAATAGCCCATATATTTCATACTGTGAAGCATGCTTTAAGTTACAATTCAGCTGATTGTGGATTTAAACTGACTCTTCAAACACTGAATGACTCCAGCATTGCCAAGAAGATGTCCTGTGGGAGGACAAAGGCTGAGGCAGTGGTCACAGATGTCTTGTGTCCAAAAGCAATAGAGGAAGTGGTTCAAAAATTGAAAAGTGAAAAGAACCCACTACCATTTTCTCTTCAAACCGATGCCTCAAACAAGGGAAATCGGAAGATGTTTCCCTTGGTTGTGCAGTTTTTCACACCAGAGAATGGAGTAGTCAGCAAGGTAATAGATTTTGTTGAAAATCCAGATGAATCTGCTGAGGGGATAGTCAAAATTATACGAAGCTCCCTTGAAAATTTGGATCTATCCCTAGATTATGTTTCTGCATTCAGTGCTGACAACACAAATGTCAATTATGGCATCCACAACTCAGTCTTCACAAAATTGAGAGAGGCCAACAGTGACATCCTTCGTGGCAACTGCCATGCACATATTGTCCATAACACTGTAAAAAAATCTCTGGACAAGCTCTCAGTTGATGTGGAAAATATTGTCCTCAAGATATACAGTTTCTTTTCAACCTCTGCCAAAAGGAGAGAATCCCTGAAAGAGTTCTGTGACTTCTGTGATGTTGAATTCCGTGAAATCCTGCGCCATGTGGTGACAAGATGGCTGTCACTTAACCCTGCAATCACTCGCCTGCTGCAGAACTGGGTCCCTCTTAAGTCATATCTCATCAGCATTGGAGATGAATGTCCAAGCCGCCTGAAAGCATTGCTGAGGTTGACAGAAGATTCTGATGGAGTTGAACAAGAAGCAGACATTGTGGAAGTCTACCTCCTCTTTTGTAATAATGTGATGTGTCTGTTTGAAGAGGTGGTCAAAAAGCTAGAGAGGAATGTAACCACATCTGTTGACCTCTTTTCCATCATGGACTCTTTTTTGAGAAGGTTAATTCAGAGAAGAGATGATGGGTTCTACGGGTACGGAACAAAACAAAAGCTGCAGCGTCTTTTGCCATCTGAAGCTGGTGTGGCCAGGCAGGACTTTACAGCCTTCTTATGCCCCTTTTCCACCGGTCGGCTCGGGTCGGATGTTACGTCATATGTGCGTCGCAGAGACCCCCTTTCATCCTTTCCCACCGGATATTCCGAGCGGAGCCGCGCGAGATTTCCTGAGATTTTCGGGCCGGTTTCAGAGGTGTACTGAAGCGAGCTCACCCGCTCCGGAAGTAGGAAGGAGGAGACGAGAGCTGTTTTCACGGAAGCGAGGGACGCGATCACTGCAGGACTTTTACATGATAAACACGGTAAAAACAATTATTATTTTTTAAATTTATAGCAAAGATGGGTCTTCAGCTGAACGTGTCCTTAATAAAATCACGTACTGCTCAAAACTGCACGATTTTAAAAAGTAGTTTCGCCACGAGCAACACGCGGCGCGCGGGCGGCTTTATGTCTTTAAATGTAGCTCAATGAACAGATATAAAATATATTTCATAGCTGACTTTAATAGTACGAGGGCTCCTGAGCTTAACCACGCTTTAATATTGTCACGTAGTGGTCAAATATGCTGCATTTAAAGTAGTTTCGCTTTGACTTTTTCCAAAACCTGTGTTTGCACAACGAAAATAAATTATAAAAATTCGAATTTTATTTCAAATAACTCCAACAGGATACATTTCGTATATGAACATGTTGTGATCACACTAGATTTTTTTGAAAAATATCAGCTATGTGGTTTTTGATAGAATTGATAATATGTGATACAAAGTAGAAGGGAGAAAATAATGGACGTAGGTTGACACATTTATGTCTATAAAACATTGAATTTTATTTCAAATAACTCCAACAGGATACATTTCGTATATGAACATGTTGTGATCACACTAGATTTTTTTGAAAAATATCAGCTATGTGGTTTTTGATAGAATTGATAATATGTGATACAAAGTAGAAGGGAGAAAATAATGGACGTAGGTTGACACATTTATGTCTATAAAACATTGAATTTTATTTCAAATAACTCCAACAGGATACATTTCGTATATGAACATGTTGTGATCACACTAGATTTTTTTGAAAAATATCAGCTATGTGGTTTTTGATAGAATTGATAATATGTGATACAAAGTCTTTATTGTGTTCTTCTTCTAGTGGTGGCTAGTACTGTAGTAAATAGCTTGAGGAACACTACTGCCACCATGTGGTAAGACGAGTAGGATTCTGGACCCCGCCCACAGAAGGGGTACAAAAAAGCTGTGGAAACAGAACATAGATGTGACCCGACCCGAACTGAGCCGACCTGAGCCGATCCAACCCGAGCCGAGCCGAGCGGTGGAAAAGAGGCATTAAACACTGCCATCAGTGTTACGGCCAGTGGCTTTGTATGTTGTTTTATGTTGTGGCCTGAGGCCATTTGGTTTAGCAGTGTGTTTGCAGGTTGTTTGCTGACTCAGCTGTGCTGTGGTCCATCTGGGATTGGCTGCTTCACTTCCTGAATCCTCCCCAATGGACATCAATCTGCATCCTGGTTGGCTTCTTCACCTCCTGCTCCTCCAACCACAGAAGAGGCCTACTTATTTAAACCCAGTTCTCCTGCCATTCAGGGCGGCTGTTGTTTAGAGCAGCTCGCCTCTTGTATGGACTTCTGTGTCTGTGAACTTTGGTCTCCTGACCTGAATTGTTTGGCTTTGGCCTTGGCCTACAGTTAACTCCTACTGTTGCTGTTTGTAGTTGTTGTTTGTAAACCCTTAAAGGAAGTTAGAAGGCTTACTTGTTTACTTTTGTTTGACTCCTGATAAAAAAGGTGTGGAGTATTCATTCAATTGGTTAACTTTAATTTTGTTATGGACTTGATGGTAAAACTTTGTTGTAATTGGTACCCCTCCTTTTGTTAAAGTTTACATTTTATTTTAAGCTGACCAATTAAAATTGTTACTTTTATTCAACCTTGTTCCATCTGGGTTTTTAATGTTGCCTCCCCTTCTCCTGGCTGAGCCGGGTCGTAACATTAATGGGGGCTCGCTCGGGATCTTTAATGTAATCCTGTAGTTTAAAAGTGGTGATTTTTTTTGGTCGGTTTAGCTGAGTGACATTCTTGGTTGAGCGGCTGCAACTTGTTGCGTTCATTAAGCATGGCACAGTTTGATCTTGAGCAGTTTTTAAAGTGTCCCTCTCTTGATCAACTGGAGCTTTGCCGTAAAGATGATTTGATTCAAATTGCAACCCATTTTTCTATTGTTTGCTCAAAGCAACTCCTTAAAGAGCAATTAAAGAACCTTGTGATAGAGAAACTGGTGGAGCTGAAACTTGTACTTCCTGGGATTTCTGCTGATGAGCCTGCTGTGACTTCTGTTGGCATGCTGCCATCTGCTGGTCCTTCTGCGGAAGGAGATAGAAATATTCTTGGTAAACCTCAAGCAATCTCACAAATGTCAGAAGTTGACACTGAGGTTAGTGAAGGGATTAGGACTCCTTACACTCTTCCTCAAGTTAATCTTTCTGCTGCCAGTGGTTCAGCTGGATCTCAAACCGATGCTCGGCTCAAGGTCCGACTTGCCAGATTGCAACTTGAGGCCCAGGAAAGAGCACAGCTTAGGCAGTTCCAACTAGAAATGAAAAGGATGGAACTTGAAGCTGAAAAAGCTGTGAGAATTCGTCAGCTGGAGCTTGATGCTCAGGTAAGAACAAATGTTTCTGCTGATCCTGTGAACTCTACCAATGGTTCTGGTGGTCCCTCCTCTGTTTTTGAACAAAACAGACACTTTGATGCTACCAAGTATGTTGCTTTGGTGCCTGAATTTAGAGAAGCAGAGATAGACTGCTATTTTGCAGCTTTTGAACGAATAGCACAAGCTTTGCAGTGTCCACCAGATGTCTGGTCAGTTTTGTTACAATGTAAACTCCATGGTAAAGCTCAAGAGGTTGTTGCAGCACTTCCTCTTGATGAAGTCCTAAACTATGAGAAACTTAAATCTGCCATTTTAAAAGCTTATGAGCTTGTTCCAGAGGCTTACAGGCAGAAATTTAGGTCTTTTAAGAAAAGTCCCAGTCAGACCTATGTTGAGTTTGCCAGAGAAAAAGGAATTCTCTTCGATAGATGGTGCTGTTCAAGAAAGGTCACCAACTTTGATAACTTAAGAGAGTTAATGTTGTTGGAAGAGTTCAAAAATTGTTTACCAGAACATATTGTAATGCACTTGAATGAACAAAAAGTTGAATCACTGTCTTCTGCTGCTGTTCTAGTTGATGAATATGTGCTTACACACAAAACTGTTTTTCAGTCTGTTCCAACTAAAAGCTTTTCTGTTAAGCCAATGAGTGATAAAACTAAAATAGTACAGCAAAAGGATGATAAAGAATGTTTCTATTGTCGTAAGAAAGGACATGTTATTGCTAACTGTTTAGCTTTGAAGCGAAAAACACAAAATGTACAATCTCAACCAAAAGGTGTGGGTTTCATTAAGAGTAAGCCAAATATTGGAAAAAAGGATGTTGACTGCAAACCTGATCCTTGTTTTGAACCATTTTTGTTGGATGGGTTAGTTTCCCTCACTGGAAACCCTGCAGATCAGTGTCCAGTTCGTATTTTGCGCGATACGGGTGGTTCTCAATCGGTTATTCTAGCTGAAACTTTGCCATTCTCTAACCAGTCTTCATGTGGATATAGTGCTATTATTCAGGGTGTTGGAATGCGCTATGTTCCAAGGCCTGTGCATTTAGTTCATTTACAATCAGAGCTAATCTCTGGTGTTTTCCCTATTGCTGTTTGCCCAGCATTACCCATTAAAGGTGTTGCTTTACTGCTAGGCAATGATATTGCAGGTGGAAAAGTAACTCCTACGTTAGAGGTATTAGATGAACTAAAAAGCTTAGAACCACATGAAGAACCCGGTCACGTAAACAAGCCTACTTGTGTTCTTACTCGTGCTCAAAAGCTAAAGAAAAAATCTGAAAATGATGACATTGACTTGTCTGACACCTTACTTATGTCAGTTTTTTCAGATTGTGTAGATCCTGCTGTTCCTGCACAAAACAAACAGGATGTCCTACGGTCCTCTGATCCGTTGCTGCCAATCACTCGTGCCCGCCTGTGTGCTGCCCAGAAGACTGACCCAACACTGCAAAAATGTTTTGCAGGGGTGGTAAGTGCTGATAGAGCTAGAGATGAGTCAATGGCTTTCTTCATTAATGATGGAGTCCTTCTTCGTAAGTGGTGTCCAGTTGTTTTACCTGATTCTGATTGGAATATAGTTGAACAGATAGTAGTACCTTCAGTTTATCGGAAACAAATTTTGTCTTTGGCCCATGAAAGTCAGTGGTCAGGACATTTAGGTGTAACAAAAACATATCAGCTCATTCTCAAACATTTTTACTGGCCTGGGTTAAAAACAGATGTAACTCAGTTTTGTCGCAGTTGTCATGTCTGCCAGATGGCTGGAAAACCTAACCAACCGATACCCCATTGTCCACTACAACCAATTCCTGCTGTGGGAGAACCTTTTGAGCGCATTATAATAGATTGTGTTGGACCACTACCTCGCACAAAAGCTGGAAATCAGTTTTTGCTTACATTAATGTGTGCTTCAACTCGTTACCCTGAGGCCATCCCACTACGAAAAATTACTTCCAGCTCAGTTGTCAAAGCAATGACAAAATTTTTCTCTACCTTTGGCCTCCCTAAAACCATACAAACTGACCAAGGTACAAACTTTCAGTCTAAACTTTTTAGACAAGTTCTCAATGAGTTAAATATACAGCATGCTGTTTCCAGTGCTTATCATCCTGAGTCTCAAGGTGCTCTGGAGCGTTGGCATCAGACATTAAAGTCTATGCTAAGAAAATACTGCATTGAGGCTGAGAAAAACTGGGATGAAGGAATACCTTTTTTGCTGTTTGCAACTAGAGAAAGTATTCAAGAATCTTTAGGATTCAGTCCAGCTGAATTAGTGTTTGGACATACACTTAGAAGTCCCCTGAAAGTTCTCAAAGAGAAACTTTTAAACTCCAAAACATCCTCTAAAGAAAATATTTTGGATTATGTTTCCAGGTTTCGTGAGAGGCTACACCACTCACGTGCCTTTGCTAGAGAGTCCCTTTGTACTTCACAAAAGTCTATGAAGCAACATTATGATCGTTCAGCTGTCACAAGACACTTTAAGTCTGGTGACAAGGTTCTGGCTTTGCTGCCTGTACTTGGCTCTGCACTTTCTGCCAAGTTTTCAGGACCATATGAAGTTCATGAGAAGTTAAGTGAAACTGATTATGTGATCAATACTCCTGACAGAAGAAGAAAGTCCAGAGTGTGCCACATAAACATGCTAAAACCATATTTCTCTCGTGACACGTCTAAAACCATCAACTTAGACAATGCTGTAGCACAACCCAGTGGTAGCTCAGCATTAATAGTGACAAATGACTTTAAAACTGATCCTGAAGGAGATGGTCTGATCTTGCGTCCCATCTACAACCAGAGCCCACGTCTGTCAAACTCTGAAATGTTGAAGGTGTTGCCTAACAATCTGAAACATTTAACAGAGGATCAACAAAAGGATATGCTATCTCTGATAGACAATTTTCAGTGCTTGTTTAAGGATGTGCCAACTTGTACCACAGTGCTTGAGCATGACATTGATGTTGCTGGTGCTAAGCCCATCAAACAACATCCTTATCGACTAAACCCAGTCAAAAGAGCTCTAATGAAACATGAAACAGAATATATGTTGCAACATGGGTTTGCAAAACACAGTTCCAGTTCTTGGAGTTCTCCATGTTTGTTGGAAATTAAACCTGATGGCTCTCCTCGTTTCATTACAGATTTTCGAAAGGTAAATTCTGTGACAGTCACAGACTCGTATCCACTCCCCAGAATTGAAGATTGTGTGGATACAATCGGCAATGCCCAATTTGTGAGCAAGTTAGATTTACTAAAAGGATATTGGCAAGTACCACTTACCAAGCGAGCTTCAGAAATCTCTGCTTTTGTTACACCAGACAAATTTTTACAGTACAATGTAATGGCGTTTGGCATGTGCAACGCTCCTGCAACATTTCAGCGTCTAGTTAACACTGTCTTGTCTGGGGTATCCAACTGTAATGCATATTTGGATGACCTCATTGTGTATACCTCAACTTGGGAGGAACACATGACAGTTTTAAACCAAGTGTTCACACGACTTGCAGAAGCTTCTCTAACTTTGAACCTTGCTAAGTGTGACTTTGGAAAAGCTACTGTCACCTATCTTGGTAGACAGGTCGGCCAAGGACGAGTGTGTCCTGTGGAGGCAAAAATTTCTGCCATTGTTGAGTTCCCTGTGCCTCACACTAGAAAAGCTCTGAGACGCTTTCTTGGAATGGCTAGTTATTATAGAAACTTCTGCCGTAATTTTTCAACTGTTGTGCATCCTTTGACATGTCTTTTGAGTCCAAAAATTGACTTTACCTGGACCCCCGAGTGTCAGCACTCATTTGAAAATGTGAAATCTCTATTGTGTCATGCACCTGTGCTTTCTGCCCCAGACATGACGCGACCATTTAAACTTGATGTGGATGCCAGTGCAGTGGGAGCTGGAGCTGTTTTATTACAGGAAAGTAAAAATGGAGCTGATCATCCCGTTTGCTATTTTTCACGTAAATTTAACAGAAATCAGCTAAATTACTCCACCATTGAGAAGGAAGCTTTGGCTTTGCTTCTGGCACTTCAGCACTTTGAAGTGTATCTGGGATCTAGTCCCTCTCCCATTGTAGTGTACACCGACCACAATCCACTCGTTTTTCTCTCGCGCATGTACAATCAAAATCAAAGACTAATGCGCTGGGCCTTAATTGTACAGGACTACAATCTTGACATCAGACACAAAAAGGGTGCAGCCAACATCTTTGCTGATGCATTATCTAGACTGCATTTGTAAAATAGATGGCTTTAGTGTAAATGGCTTTAGTGTAAATGTATCTGTATTCTGTATTTTAAGGGGGGAGGTGTTACGGCCAGTGGCCTTGTATGTTGTTTTATGTTGTGGCCTGAGGCCATTTGGTTTAGCAGTGTGTTTGCAGGTTGTTTGCTGACTCAGCTGTGCTGTGGTCCATCTGGGATTGGCTGCTTCACTTCCTGAATCCTCCCCAATGGACATCAATCTGCATCCTGGTTGGCTTCTTCACCTCCTGCTCCTCCAACCACAGAAGAGGCCTACTTATTTAAACCCAGTTCTCCTGCCATTCAGGGCGGCTGTTGTTTAGAGCAGCTCGCCTCTTGTATGGACTTCTGTGTCTGTGAACTTTGGTCTCCTGACCTGAATTGTTTGGCTTTGGCCTTGGCCTACAGTTAACTCCTACTGTTGCTGTTTGTAGTTGTTGTTTGTAAACCCTTAAAGGAAGTTAGAAGGCTTACTTGTTTACTTTTGTTTGACTCCTGATAAAAAAGGTGTGGAGTATTCATTCAATTGGTTAACTTTAATTTTGTTATGGACTTGATGGTAAAACTTTGTTGTAATTGGTACCCCTCCTTTTGTTAAAGTTTAAATTTTATTTTAAAGATCCACTGACGTAATTTTTCTACTATTCATCAAATTGCTCAAAATATATATATTTTATCATTTAAATATGTTAGTTTTTGCAAACAAAATGATAAATCACTTTAATTTTGCTTTAAAAGTGATTTTGAACTTCAAGCCGTGTTTAATCATGGGAAATCCGTTTACACCTGAACGCACCATCTGTGACGTAATGTCCAGAGTGAGAGGCAGAGGGCTCCAGTCTCTTCAATAGCGGACATTTTAAAACTTGACTAATTTATCAATCTAGGTGAAGATTTGAGCTATTTGTCTTCATTTTGGGAAGCAGAAAATAGTTTGGGTGATGGAACAAGAAACAACAGGATCTAATTTAGGTCTGATGCTGTATCAGACTGACCTTCATGTGGAGCTGCGCACACCGTGACAAGCTCAGAGCTCTGCCTCAACTCTGGACATTACATCACAGATGGTGCGTTCGGGTGTAAACGGATTTCCCACGATTAAACACAGCTTGAAGTTCAAAATCACTTTTAAAGCAAAATTAAAGTGATTTATCATTTTGTTTGCAAAAACTAACATATTTAAATGATAAAATATATATATTTTGAGCAATTTGATGAATAGTAGAAAAATCATGTCAGTGGATCTTTAAGCTGACCAATTAAAATTGTTACTTTTATTCAACCTTGTTCCATCTGGGTTTTTAATGTTGCCTCCCCTTCTCCTGGCTGAGCCGGGTCATAACAATCAGTTATGTCCAGAAGTGGTTTGACTTCTCAGAGGAAAACTGGCTCTTTCACCTTCAGCCCCTCTCTCTGGCATCTGGAAAAATATCCTTTGAGGAAGTGGAGAAGATCACTGAAAGTCTTCACCTGGTTGGCAGGTAAAAATTCAATAATTTCCAGTGTAGTGGTGAACCATGTTTAATTATTGATAGTTATAAACAAAAGTGTACAATTGACACGTACAAATAAATACATAATTGTGAATTTACTTTACACTATGCAAACATACAACCTTGTCCATCTTTAAAAAAACACAGTTCATATAGGTAAATTAATAAATACATTTCAAAATGTAGTTTAAATACAATGCTAAATTATAAATATAAACAATACACGTTTTTCCATTTATTTATCACTACATAACCTAGGCTATGTGTCACTAATGAACTTTAACACCTTTTGGCAGGCTAAACATGTCTATGGATGAGCTGTATGAGGAATGTGTGACTGCAAACAGCCTGATAGACCACCTCACCACCTCACCTCAGGAGAAAGAAAGGTGGCAGTCCCAGGGAACAGCAGAGAAGTGGATGCAAGTTCTTCAGGCAGCTGACCTCCCCAACATCCAGGCTGTTGTATCCTTTGTCCTCAGCATCCCATCTTCCACTGGGTTTGTGGAAAGGATTTTCTCTTTCATGAAAAGTAAGTGGACTGATGTGCGAAACAAATGTTCTACTGAACTAATTAGAAGTGAGCTCATTGTCAGTCTAAATTATGAAATGTCTTGCTCAGAGTTTTACTCTTTGGCACTGAAAAACAGAGCACTCCTTGCTGCAGCACGATCTCAGCAGAAATACAAATGGAAAAAATAGGTTGACTCCATAATGTAACGTTCCACTGTTTAGTTTACAAGTTTTTTTATTTTTACTACAAGTGGAAAGCCATGGCCTTTGAGGCACAACACAACACAAAGATTTTAACACTGGACTCTGTGTCATCAAAACGGGTTATTCGCTAAACTCTCTGTCATGTGCTCATTCAGTTTGCACTGCTTCTCATATTTGCACTGTTTGTATTACATTACTGCCTATAGTCATACTACTGTTTACATTCACTGTTTACATTTATTAATACTGTTTACATTTATTACTACTGTTTACATTTATTACTACTGTTTACATTTACACTACTTTTATATCTACACTACTGCTGATACATATACAGTATTCTCTGACTAGCCTTATTTAAGGATGCCCAATGTGCCTTATGTGCCTTACTGCATATGCCACTTTGCCTCTATACCAACATCAACTACCTCATACATATACTGTGTACATTAACTCATATGCTGCTGTGCCACTCTTTGCAAATGTCAATGCTAGAACCTTCAGTTTATTTTATAGATATACTTTTTATACTACTATGCAAAAACTCAGGAGAGTATTACACTTTTATCATTTCATTTTATGCTTATATTTTTTAGAAAACACTTTGGAAATAAACCAAGACTGAGTCTTAGTTGCTTAATGTGTAATTTTAAAATATATAAAAACTTTAACTTGCGAGGATTCCAGTATTTCCAGCGTTACTAACCACCACTGCATACTGAACAGCTCCAGTATCTTAAGTTAACTATTTGTATTTTTCACACTGACAGCTACTTTTGCAAAAATTACTTTTTACCTCTCTAGCAGCTCTCCTGTTTTGTCATTCAGGACAACGAGAACCGAGTCAGAGGTCGCCTAGTTAATAAGTATCATTAAGGTGCACCTATTTAAAAAAGCAGCAGATGGATTTTCTGTGGACAAACAGCCACCATGGAGCCACGTCTCTCCGTCTGCGTTCTGCTGGTTCTTTGTGTAACCGGGACTGTAAATGGAGGAAAGATTTTAGTGTGGTACACTGAGGCCAGCCACTGGATTAACATGAAGCCAATGCTGGAGACGCTGGTGGACAGAGGACACCAAGTGACCGTCTTGGTCCCGAGTTCATCGTTGTTCATGAACAGCAGTGAACCGTCTCGGTTTCAGTATGAGCCTTTCAACGACTCTCTTTCTGTGGAGTATATGGAAAAATATTTTGAAGAGTACATTGAATTTTTCATGTACAAGAAGGAGCACTTAAACTATGTTCAGCTTTCCATCCAATATATAAAATTAATACAAAACATCATGCAAACTACTCTTAAACTTTTGGATGGTGTTGTGAAATCAGAAACCATCATGAAGAAGCTGAAAGAAGGAAACTACGATTTGCTCCTGGCTGATCCCATATACCCTGGCAGTGAATTAACTGCAGACATTTTGGGAATCCCTCTGGTCTTTTCTTTGCGTTTTTCCGTTGCTCATAACTGGGAAAGACTGTGTGGTCAGCTACCTGCTCCACCTTCCTACGTCCCAGCTGCTCTGAGTAAACTGACGGACAAGATGATCTTCTCAGAGAGAGTGTACAACTTTCTCTTCTACGCTCTTCAGGATTCATTTATGAAACAATTTATTTGGAAAGAGATGGATAAATATTACTCAGAAGTCAAAGGTAAGCAACAAAAAAAGATTTCCTGTCCAACCAAACACTTTATGAATGTAATTAAGTCCAATGATGTTTTCAGGATATTTGTAGAAACCCCTCGTGTCTGTTTATAAAGATGTTATCTAATTTATGTTCACTTGAAACAGGAACCTCCACCAGTGCCTGTGAGTTGATGGGTAAGGCAGATATCTGGCTGATGAGAACCTACTGGGATTTTGATTTTCCACGTCCATTCCTTCCAAATTTTATATTTGTTGGTGGGATCCACAACAGACCTGCTAAACCTTTACCAAAGGTGGGGTTTTATTTACTTTTATACAATACACCATATACAGTAATAGTTCAACATATATATACTGTATATATATTTTTATTTGCAGATTTAAACGTAAAGAATAATCCTAATAATATTGAGGAAAGAAAAAACCTAACTGGCTGGCTCAGTAACATGGAAAAATATTTTTGTTGCAGGATATGGAGGAATTTGTCCAAAGTTCTGGAGATGAAGGCATTGTGATCTTCTGTTTGGGATCCTTGCTCAAAAACATGACCACAGAAAAAGCTAACATAATCGCCTCAGCCCTCGCCCAGATTCCACAAAAGGTCAGGAAAAATATAAACATATTAGTTCACATAAAGAATGTGTCTATTTTGTATTGGTTCCAAATTAATCCACTGCAGAAAAGCAAGAGTTTTATTCAACTCTAAAGAGTTGATTGTCCTCAATCGCCAGATTTGATTTCAAATGACTTGCACAAATCGTTTAAACAGAGAAAACAGTTTTATCTTCTGTTTGAGACTTTAAATTACAAATTATACAGTTCTATTTTGTTCATTTATAAATGTTCATAAAACTGAAAAATCGTTGTTTGTAGGTGCTGTGGAGATACAGTGGGAAGAAACCGGACACTTTAGGTTCCAACACTAAACTTTACAAGTGGATCCCACAGAATGATCTCCTGGGTGAGTAAAGATAAAGATCCAGATTTTAAAACAAATAGGACAGTTATTTTCATTTCTAACCTATAACTCTGTCAAGAAGTTATGTACTGGCTGCACAGTCAACAGTTCAGTGCAACAGTAGTACACACTTTGTAGAGTAGATTGGTCACTGATTAAGCTGTTCAAAAGGAATACAAAAGTTCAACAGATGTTCTACCTTGGAGGTGTACAAGTATATCTGGCAGGTAGTCCAAAAATAAATATTTATACAAATAACAATAGCACATCCCATAACATTGCGTCCATCAGGTGCTAGAACATCTCTGGCTGCATTCTCAAGACCTAGAGTCCAAATTGGGCAATCATTGAGAGCATGTTAATGGTAAAAGGGCAGTTAATGATAAGGTTCATATTAGAAAAGAGAACATTTCTGGTCAGACAGGCTGGAAAGTCTTGGATATGTGAGGCAAAGTGGCTGCTCCCCTGTACTTTAGTGTTGTGGCATCAATAAAATGACAGTAACTGCTGTACAAGAGCCAACAGGCTTTGAAACAAGATCTAGAGATGAGGCACATTTGCAGCTGAAATTACAAATGAGCTCAAGGCATTTTCTTTTGTCAAAATTTCATCTTGCAATGTAAAACCTGGCAGGAAAAGAAAAGCCCTAACATTAACAGGTGGGTCTGTTGGAATCATGTATTGTCCTTTGCTCATGATGGGTGAGAAAATGGGCTGAGGATTGAAAACATGGCCGGTAGGACTGGCTGGCGCCTTGCATGGCAGCTTACCGCTACCGGTGTATGAATGTGTGTATGAATGGGTGGATGGCTGGTACTGTGAAGCGCTTTGGGGCCCCTCATAGGGGGCTGAAAAGCGCTGTATAAGTAAGCTCCATTTACCATAGTTGATGAAAAGCTTTTGTAGCAAAAATGATAGAGGCAGGGTTGAAGATGGTGCACTTAAGAAAGTAGTGACAGTATAAATCAAATGTCAGTTCTTGATGTCCACCAGCAACCAAACGCAACCAGAAAATCTACACCAAGAAAAAAGTATCTTAGCTGTGACAACATCTCAATGAAACCTCTATCCACTAAAAGTTTTCACATGAATGATGGTGGACTAGCAGATGAGGCACTACTTTTATTGGTGGGCCATGTCCGTCATCGAATTTGTCAAGAAGTGAAAAGAGCACGCCACTCCTCTCTACGCGTTGCAGAAGAAACACCACCGTGAAGTGAACTACTGAACACTGGCCCTGATTTTTACACAGAGAATGGCTTTAAAGCAGAATATTACATAGTACAAAATACAAGTTGTGTATTCTGATTCTTTCTGATTATTTAATATGTGTTTTTTGTATACATTACAAAATGTTACTGGTTGCCTCAAATGTCACCCCTGGGATTAATAAAGTATCGAGCTACAAACCACTACAACTGTTTCACCATGTCAATGTTGCATTATCAGTTACAATATAAAATGTGGGGGAAATGTGATTCCATTAGAGAAAACACAACTGAGGCTGATGACTCCCAGAATTACAAGCCTTTCAGTTCTTAAAATTGTGGCTCTGGAAACTAAGAACAACTATGAACAATACTGAAAGGCAACAGGAAAGAAAAAAGATCAAATTTGATTGGGAAGATGACTGGCTGTGAAATAAACTGATTCCAAACCAGAACAAGGCTAACACCCTTCTCCCTAAGCTCCTCTTTTCCTTGGTCCCAGACACAGGACATTTAACTTCAAGGGAAAACTCCCTGATTCACAAAAAAACTTTTGATAGTGTACAAAAATACTATTCAAATATTTATTCTTACCTCAATAGCATATGTCTTTATGAAAAACTGTTGAAAACACAAAACTATTTGAATTTAATAAATGATTAGCTTTGGTTTCGTTAACCAACTTAAGTAGTAAAATTTACAAGATACAGTTATTTAATTTTTTTCTATCTTACTCAACCATATCTGTTTGTAAAACAAATCATAAATGTTTAACAACCTTTGCTCCCATCAGGTCACCCTAAAGCCAGAGCTTTTATCACTCATGGTGGTGCAAATGGGGTTTATGAGGCCATCTACCACGGTGTTCCCATGGTGGGAATCCCAATGTTTTCTGAACAGCCGGACAACATGATGCACATGAAGGTCAAAGGAGCTGCAGCTAATGTTGCCTTTAACTCCATAACAACTGAGGACCTCAGAGATGCAATCAACACTGTCATCAACAACAAATTGTAAGCTCTTCTATATATTTGCACCAAATCTGCATTAATTTTTTTACCACTTCTTGCCTACTTGAAAAACTTATTTAGAGACAAGGCTGAAAGTAATGCTACAGTTTAAATGGCCAAAGGTAAATTAAACAATGTCCTTTTTGTTACGTGTCCACGAGTGTTACTGTTTTAAAGGCACCTCTGCTCTGACTTATTATTATCTTTGGCTATATAGAAGTGGTATTTGAAAGAACTAG
>JBBPBX010015311.1:4324-17175 GCA_038048925.1 Garcialebias charrua | reverse complement strand
GTGTGTGTGTGTGTGTGTGTGTGTGTGCGCCTTGACTCTATCTGGCAACACTACTCGTCATAGAAGTCAGCAGTGAGTAGCTGGGAGCTGGACCATGTGTACACGTTAGCTGCCCTGCTCAACCTCAGTAATGAGTGTATGAATATTAGACGTAGCGCCGTGAAGACCTTGCATTGTATGGTTTTCTGTAATGTAATAAAGTACCAGTGAGAATCAACGTTCTTTCCCTCTTTTCCAAGCTACGCTGGAGCACGTGTTGCTAATGCTAAGCTAGCTCTCCTCCTACGCACCACAATCACGTTACAACTGGTGCCCAAACATCTCCTTTGGACCACGGATAAATTCTCCTGGACCTCACCAGGATTTTGCCTGTCTCAAAGTGTTGGTGAGATGCTTTTGCCTTTTCTGGACACACGGAGAAGTCTTTTTTGGGTCAGTACCGTATCGGCTCGTGTGTGATCTAGCTGATTCCTGGACCAACTGTGACTTTAACGTTGTGCCGAGCATGGACATACGAAGTGCCCATTCTGCCCAGACTTCTTCTGAACAAACCACTGCAAATACATCAGCACTGGGCCCAGCACGACAACTCACTCCCTCTGATTTGAGGGGACAAATGAATGATAATGATGCTGCCCCAGACCAGGGGCCTCATGTACAAAGACTTGCGTGGATTTCTTACTGAAACGTGACGTACGGTCAAATCCAGAAAACGGCGTACGCACAAAAAAATCCAGATGTATCAAACCGTGCGTACACCTGAATCCACGCACATTCCTTTTGTACATCACAATTAACGTGGAACTGAGCGCACGTGAGACACCTCCCCTGACACGCCTTCATTTACATATGTTAAACAGATGCAAATTACTTCCTGCATGTGTGAAGGACATGTTTGTTTGATCCCTGCGCGATCAGAAATGATTTCTAGATTCAGGAAAATAATGAATTTAATATAATATGAGTGAGGAAAAAAATCCTAAGTAAGAATAGTAATAAAATGTGTTTATCACGCAAAGAACGAGTGATTGTGTGTCGGTATTTGTGTGTGCGCGCACCCTGCTTTGGTGCGCAACCGGCTCATCCATTCATTCTGAGTGAAAATATTAACTTTGCGCACGAGTTTATTACCATAATTACTGTAAACACAGAGGAACTTAGATGTTTGGTAGAACATAGATCTTTGTTTATTTAATAGATGATATGAAGAAACGGGTCTGTGCGTCTCAGTGGAGAGTTTTCATGACATGACGTGATGTTGGAGTCTCCAAACGCTGCGCGCGCCGCAGCCTTGTGCGCAGTCTGTCTGTGAAGCTTTTACTCTCCTACAAGTTATATATGGTGTACTTTCACGTGTCATTTTGGAGAAATCTACAATAAACGCAGATTATGAAACACCTCCAGCTGCCGTGTAACACCGGCGAGGGTGCGCGCGCGCTCCAAAGCGCGACCACTCAGCCTTTGGAATCATATAGATGAGACATTCCATTGGACATGAATCGGCTTTGTGTGGACTGGACAGCCCTGATCGGCCTGCAGCTCCCTCAGGAAAGCTCGGGAACAGTTTGATCGCTGCTTCTGCATGTGCACGCGTGATGCACGGCTCCTGTGTTGCTCCAGAGCGCAGCAGTGCCAAACTGAAAAATGATTATTTCTGAAAACGGCTGATAAGCCATATCCTAGATCAGAAAATTATATCTGTTTATAAATAAATGCTCTGCGTGTTACACTATTTATTATATCCTCCAGTAAGGCTGAATGAATCCGTTCCTGTTAAATTTATTTTTGGCACAACTTTGCGCGTCCTTTATTTAACTGCGTCATGTGGATGTAATACTTGTTAATCGTGTGTTTGGTGGGAATATTAATCATTTTCACATCATGAACAGTTAATAATAATAATAATAATAATAATAATAATAATAATAATAATAATAATAATAATAATAATGAATTCAATTTATAACGCACTTTTCATTAATGAAAATCTCAAAGTGCTACAAGGTGCAACAGAATTAAATGTCAATAAAACAATTAATAAAACAATTAAAATCAACAACAGTATCAGCTATGATCAAAAGTAGAATCATGAGGAGGCAGAGTATGCTCGGTTGAAAAGAAAGGTCTTCAAGCCGCTCTTAAAGTCAACCACAGATTGTGGGGCTTCAGTTTTTCAGAATCACCTGTAAGTGTCGCCAAAGGCACAAAAACCACCGAAACGTGCGTACGCCAGCCATGGGGCTGGCGTGGGAATGCGCACATATCCACGTTCAGTTCAGTTTTGATGCATACGGAGTTTTGCGTGGATAGTGACGTACGCAACGTTTCTGTGCGTACGCACGGTTGATACATGAGGCCCCAGGGGTCTGCAACCTTTACAATCAAAAGAGCCATTTTGTACCTTTGGTAACTAAATTAAAAGTACATGTATTCAGAGCCGCAACAACATGATACAACTGTGGTTATCAACTGGTGGCCCATGGGCCACTTTAGGTTTGTTGGAAGGGGCTTTCGTGGCCACTAGGGTGACACTATAAAAATAAAATAACTAATAATTTCCATTTTTACAATTTAAGACAAATGAAAAAAACTGATTGGTTTAAAGAGAGGGTTTTTTAATTAATAAAAACTATGAACTATACAAACCTAGGTTTTTTTAATTGTGGAAAAATGAATTAAGTATAGAAATAAAGTTAAAGTTTTACTCCTTGTACTTGTTCCAATATCCACATATTTGCCAATAAAGGGACATAAAAACTGCAAAAAGTAGTCGTTTTTTTTTTTTGTTTTGTTTTTTTGTATAACAACCAATTCAGTTTTGGTCGAAGCTTGAAAGAGCCGCTGCAGAGGGACCAAAGAGCCACATGTGGCTCCAGAGCTGCAGGTTGCAGACCCCTGTCCCAGACCAACACCACACCAGGCAGTGGAACAAGTTCAGAGGGAGGAAGCCTTTTCGTCGAGGCCCCCTCCAGACGCTATAGCCTCATCCACAATCACCTCCAGCTCAAGAAAGCCCGTTTTTAAGACTGTTTTTCACACCGACAAGAAGGTGATTTGTTTTGTTTACATGTTATTACACTCCTGTTATTTGTGCTACACAAAAGTGTCATTCATTCTGCATGACCTGTTTATTTGAAGTTTATGTTGGATTGTAAAAAATATATATAATCCCACTGTACTGTACTTATATTTTATATAAGATATCTTTATTTGAATGTACCAATCTTGCTTGTGATCTATGTATAGATTGCTGCCAAGTGATGGTTATTTATCCTCTGTTCATGCGGCTGAGGACAGCCTTTTTCTTTCCTGGGGGGACTATGTAACAGACTATGTAGTACTTTCCCAAGGCCACATGAGGGCGCCTCCTTTATTTGATATGTCATGACTCATCATAGAAGTCAAAAAAGGCGTTCAATACAGGATCAACTGGACTTTATTTGTTGCAGTGAGTAGCTGGGAGCTGGACGGTGTGTATACGTTAGCTGCCCTGCTCAACATCAGTAACGAGTGGTGAAGGATGTCCGAACTATACTCCATATATATTCATGTATGCATATTAGACTTAGCACCGTGGAGACCTGGCATTGTATCAGGGTAAATACAGAAATTCTTGAGTTAAATTTAATACCTTTTAATACCGTTTTAATACCATCACAATATTTTTTTAATACCATCACGACACTGAGCTGCAACCGCAGCGGCAACCCCTTGTACTTCAGTTCAGAGCAACTAATTGTAAAGTGATGGATTACTGTCATTTTCTTCCTAAACTTTGGTAGTAAATGTAGTTTTATAACAATTACTGGATACACCGAGTTCGTTGTTGCCTCAATAAAAGCACCGACCTATTTGTTATTTAAATCTAACCCAAGACAAAAAGTTATTTAATTGTTCCCACACACAACCTATCTCTAATGGCAAATGAAAAACCGTAAACTTGAAAAGAGAACAGTTTAATTAAAATAATTCAACCCTGAAAACATGCACAATAAGAGGGAGAAAAATAATAACTACTGTATTTTTCAGCCTGTAAGTCACCGTTTGTTTGCATAATTTACATGCCCTGCGATTTATAGGCCGAAGTGACATATTTATGGATTTTTTTCCCCATTTTTATAAACCATTTTTTGACTGAGATATGACTGTTTCCATTCATTCTGATTGAACAAACAAAAATAAAATAAAAAACAGCAGTACTTGATGGCAGCAGAGTAGTAACAGGTGTGATATGAGGTTGGCTGTTGTATCATGTAATAGGAAAACGTGGTTTTAATGACAAATTCAAAAAATTTCAAGACAAAAACAACTGGACTTTATTTATTTTACTATACTTTATACTTTTTTTTTTGTTCTTGCACTTTTTAGAGTTTACCGTGTCCTGGATGACTGAGAATCTTCACTAGCTATTAATGACTCAATCGACCTGCCATATTCTCCCCACCTTCATTCTGCTCTGCTTGGAACCATCAAAACAGCTGCAACACCCCGGTGAATTTAACCATTAAAGTGCATTTATTAAGAAAACGTTAGACTGAGACACACCTCTGCTATAATTTCGAGCTAACAAATACATGCAATTGTTTAGGTGCTTTTCTTGTTAAATTTCAGAGAAACGAGCCGCGTTCCTGCTTCCTGTTTCTTTTTACAGACATGACAATAAGCCTCTCGGCTGAAGCCAGTCTCTGAATCTAGCGTCCTCTCACCAAGATAGTTCTGGAAGCTCTGTCGGCCCTCGGCCGGCCGTAGGCGCGAAGGCACACTGACCAACGATATGACGTCATATATTTAGCTTAGGTCCTACTCGAACATAAAATTAGAAAAGATAAATAAATTCACAGGATTTTTTTTTCACCAATAGAACGGGAAAAATATAGTTGTGTGGGTTTTTAAAAAATGTATACCTTGTCAGATGATGTTTATTACTTTTTAATGGCTGTAATTTATGTTAGTTTTATTTACCGTATTTTCTGGACTATAGGTTGCAGTTTTTTGCCTAATTTGCAGGTCCTGCGACCTATAGAGAGGTGAGATCTGTTTATGGATTTTTTTCCCATATTTTAGACAAATGTTTGGCTCAGATATGACAGTTTTTCATTTTGGCAAAAAATGGTGCAGTACCACTTTTGTCCGCTAGGGTACACCGACTGGTCCCACCTCATGTGTCCGAAGGCAGCCTCGACTGGTCGTACGGACTCTGTCGCAACCCGGCCTCCTGCTCTGGAGCTCTGACACTTCCAGAGAGTCCACCGACCGTTCCCACCTCATATGTCCGAAGGCAGGCTCCTCTGGTCAGACTGACTCGGTCGCTGCCCGGCCTCCTGCTCTGGAGGTAACCACTGTTAGCTGTGTTTATTAGCTGTGTTTGTTAGCAAGATACGTCAAGAACCACAGGGCAGATTTTTATCAAACTTACAGAAAGTAATCACTGTATGGACATTTACAACTGACTATAGCTTTATGAGATGTTTGAGATTTTTTTTAAATCAATGTTTTATAGACGTAAACGTGTCGCGTTTGCCTCGTTTTATTTCCGTGTATATTTTAGCAAATAGCTCATAAACCACTCGGCTGATTTTCTTTCAGCTTACAGAGTGTAATTATTTGGTATTCATTTACAAACTGTTGACCTGTATGAGACATTTGAGATAAAATTTGATGTTTTATAGACGTAAATATTTCGCGTTAGCCTCGTTTTATTTCCGTGTATATTTTAGCAAATAGCTCATAAACCATTCGGTGGATTTTCTTTCAGCTTACAGAAAGCAATTATTTGGTATTCATTTACAAACTGTGACCTGTATGATACATTTGAGATAAAATTCGATGTTTTATAGACGTAAACGTGTTGTGTTAGCTTCGGGTTATTTTCCTGCTACTATTTGTCTAATAACTCATAAACCACACCGCAGATTTTCTTGAAGCCTACAGAACGTCATTACTTGGTGGTCATTTACAAACTGTGACCTGTATGAGACATTTGAGCTAAAATTCGATTTATTTATAATTTATTGTCGCAGCGCACACGACCGTTTGAAAGACATCAAAGCGAAACAATTTAAATCCAGCAGATTTGACCATTTTGTGAATTTATTAAGGAACGGTTAAGCTCAGGAACCCTTGTGCTATAATGTCAGCTATAATTTTTAGCAAACAAATAATTGTTTTTACCGTGTTGATCTTGTAAAGTCCTTCCGTGCTCGCTCGCTTCTGTGGCCGCCATTTTCATCAGGGCAAATGAGGCGCTGACGCAAACTCTGGAACAACCTGCCCCCCAACATTAGGCAGGTCACCTCCCTTCCTGTGTTCAAATCTCTGCTAAAAACACATCTGTTCTTGCAGGCATTTCACACAGTGCGAGTTGATTTTGTGTTTTTTGTTCTGTGTTCCTATGTTTTAAATGCTTTTTATTAATCCTTCAGTATTATCATTAGTGTGTGTTATTCGTTTATTTTTCATTAATTTTACTCCCATTAATGTTATTGTTAAGCACTTTGACAACAGTTCTGTTTTAAATGTGCTCTATAAAGCTGACTTGACTAACCATTTCTATGCACCGCTCTGATGTCAGATGTGAAGGCATGTTATTTTAAAAAAAATTTTTTTTAAAGAACAGTCTTTACTGGTTCTCCAAAATATTCATAGAGGTACATGAAAACAAAGCAGTTGCTTTTGAGACTAAACTCAGCTACTTTACTGCAGACCTGCTAATACAGTATGAATGTGTGTAGCATTCAATATATGTGTAGCACTTTGAGATTTTCAGTAATGAAAAGTGCGTTATAAATTGAATTAATTATTATTATTATTATTATTATTACAGTAACTTGTTCTTTTTAAGCTTAAACTGGGGCTGGTCATTACAGTATAATGTTAGTGTAAGGGTTTAGTTATTGTTACTTAAAAAAACAGGCCTTGACCCCTCTCTCTGCTCCAACTTCAGGCCCATCTCTAATCTCCCTTTTATTTCTAAGTTATTAGAGAAGGTTGTTTACAACCAGCTGGTACCATTTTTAGAGGACAATGGTATCACTGAGCCATTTCAGTCTGGGTTTAAAGCCCGCCACAGTACAGAGAGTGCACTCGGTTTCGAATATTTTTCTTTTAACAGACTCTGGCAAGTGTGTTGTTTTATTGCTTTTAGATTTGTCTGCTGCATTTGACACTGTTGACCACAGGGTTTTAATCTCTCGTCTTGAGCACTGTGTGGGCATCAGGGGTGCCGCCCTCAATTGGTTTAGGTCCTATTTAGCCAATAGGAGTTTTTGTGTAAAAATGGACAATTTTATATCTTCCACTGCTCCTCTTCCACATGGCGTACCCCAGGGCTCCATCCTTGGCCCTCTTTTATTTGCTCTTTATTTACTCCCACTTGGCTCAATTTTTAGGAAACATGGCATTTCTTTTCATTTCTATGCTGATGATTGCCAGATCTACCTTCCCCTGGCACAAAACAATACACTCCAGCAACTTACACCCTGCCTTAATGATGTTAAGGCATGGTTTTCTCTAAACTTCCTTAGTCTAAACGAGAACAAGACTGAAATCTTGATTTTTAGACCGAGTTGCAGTCCTTCTACCAGCATAGACCTTGGCTCACTGTCATGTTATCTCAGGGACTCTGTCACCAATCTGGGGGTGAAGTTTGAGTCTGATTTTAAATTTGATAAACAGATCAGCAGTGTTATTCAGAAAAGCTTTTATCAGCTTCGCCAAATAGCAAAAGTAAAACCAATCCTAGCAAGACCTGACTTGGAGAAATTAATCCACGCTTTTATTACAGC
Organism: Garcialebias charrua; assembly: GCA_038048925.1. Classification (NCBI taxonomy): domain Eukaryota; kingdom Metazoa; phylum Chordata; class Actinopteri; order Cyprinodontiformes; family Rivulidae; genus Garcialebias; species Garcialebias charrua. The sequence continues at coordinate 9,391 of JBBPBX010015311.1, read as the reverse complement.
TCGTCTTGATTACTGTAATGTGCTGTATGTAGGCATCAGCCAGACCTCTCTCGCCCGTCTGCAGCTCGTGCAGAACTCTGCTGCTCGCCTGTTAACGCAGACCCGTAGATGCGAGCATATCACTCCCATCCTGGCGTCCCTTCACTGGCTCCCTGTGCACTACAGAATTCATTTTAAACTTTTGCTATTTGTTTTTAAATGCCTGAACAACCTTGCCCCACCATATCTGTCTGAGCTGCTTCAGCCCTACTGCCCTCCCCGATCTCTAAGATCAGCTGATCAGTTGCTGCTGACAGTGCCCAAAACTAGGCTGAAGTTCAGAGGTGACAGAGCGTTTTCTGTCGCTGCTCCCAGGTTGTGGAACAATTTGCCACTGAGTGTCAGACAGGCCTCCTCTCTTCCTGTTTTTAAATCCCTTTTAAAAACACACTTTTATACCTTGGCTTTTAACACGTGATCTTGTTCTTTTATGGCATTTTAACCCACCTGCAGTGAGACTGGTATATGTATTTTTATTTTTGTATGCTGCTTTTTTTGAATTTTTTTAATCGTTTTAGTTAGCTATCTTTTGTTTTACTGTACAGCACTTTGGCTAACCCTGCGGTTTTTAAAATGTGCTATATAAATAAAGCTGATTGGTTAAATTGGTCTTTTTGACATATACAGTTACATTTGCAACTATTACATTTTCTCTCTCTTAACAGCTCTCCTGTTACATCATTCTGTACAAAGAGGACAGAGTTCACCTAGTTAATAATTATCTTTAAGTTGCACCTACTGTATTTAAAAGGCTGCAGATGAGTTTTCTGCAGACCAGTAGCCACCATGGAGCTGCGTCTCTCCGTCTGCGTTCTGCTGGTTCTTTGCATAACAGGGACTGTAAATGGAGGAAAGATTTTAGTGTGGTACACTGAGGGCAGCCACTGGATTAACATGAAGCCAATGCTGGAGATGCTGGTGGACAGAGGACACCAGGTGACCATCCTGGTCCCGAGCACGTCATTGTTCATGAACAGCAGTGAACCCTCTCGCTTCCAGTATGAACCTTTCAACGTCTCTGTCTCCTTAGAGGTTTTAGAACAGTTTATTGAAGAGTTCCTTCACTTCTCTATTTATGAAATGGACTACATGAACATCTTTCAGATTCACAGCAGATTAAGTGATTTACTCATAACCAACACAAATTTTGGTCTTAAGTTTTTGGACGGCGTAATAAAATCCGAAACCATGATGAAGAAACTGAAGGAAGGAAACTATGATTTGCTCCTGGCTGATCCCATCTTCCCTGGCAGCGATTTAACTGCAGACATTTTGGGAATCCCTCTGGTCTTTTCTTTGCGGTTTTCCTTTGCTAATAACTGGGAAAGACTGTGTGGTCAGCTACCTGCTCCACCTTCCTATGTCCCAGCTAGTGTGAGCAAGCTGACCGACAAGATGGATTTCTCAGAGAGAGTGTTTAACTTTCTCTTCTATGCTCTGCAGGACTTTGTGTTAGATTACTCTATGTGGAAATATGTAGATAAATATTATTCTGAAGTCAGAGGTGAGAAATTCAACACAAATCCCTGTGCAAGAAACACCTTGTACAGTAGATCAATTTAAATCCAATATTTGATTAAAATGTGCTTCTGTCCTTGTGTCAGGAACCCCCACCAGTGCCTGTAAGATGATGGGGAATGCAGATATCTGGCTGATGAGATCTTACTGGGATTTTGATTTTCCTCATCCATTCCTTCCCAACTTTAAATTTGTTGGTGGGATTCACTGCAGACCTGCCAAACCTTTACCAAAGGTGGAGTTTTCTTCACTACTGTTATTTCATTCTCAGATCATTCCTCTCATAAATAAAAAAGCATGAAGTAAAAAAAATATAAGAAAAAAAAAAAGCTAAGCAAACAACCAGCTGGCTCAGTGCTGTAAAAAACATTTTGTTCTTGCAGGACATGGAAGAATTTGTTCAAAGCTCTGGAGAGGAAGGCATAGTGATCCTCTCTTTGGGATCCATGGTCAAAAACATGACCACAGAGAAGACAAACATGATTGCTTCAGCTCTTGCTCAGATTCCACAAAAGGTCAGGAAATAAGCAAACATCAGCTAAAATCAACTGAAATCTTTTTAAAGTCACATTTTATGGATATACAGTACTGTAGATTAGTGCAAGGTTTTAGTCAACTTTAAAATAGATATATCTGACCTACATATTTGATTTAAGAAGACTTACACATTATTTTTAGTTAAATACATTTAAAAAACTGTATTGCTAAATCTTTAAAATTACACCTCCAGTCACAAATTTATTTATTTTTCACCACTCCGTGATTTAATTACAGACCTGTCGTTACATTTTGACTCTTTCAAGGTGTTGTGGAGATACAGCGGGAAGATACCAGAAACTTTAGGTTTCAACACAAAACTGTACGAGTGGATTCCACAGAATGATCTGCTGGGTGAGTTAAGTTAAGCATCGACCAGAAATTAAATACAGATGGAAGACTAAATACCAGGATTTTTTTTAATTGCTGCTCTGCTGTTTATATAAACTTCTATGATAGTTGAACAGTTTCTAGAATGACTGTTTCAATAGATAAATGTGCTCTTGATTAAAATGTTTAACTTATATTCAAATGTTTTGTTTAGCTTGCTCAGCTTTATCCATTTAAAAAAACTAATTAAAATGTTTAATATCAGGTCACCCAAAAACGAGAGCTTTTATCACTCATGGTGGTGCAAATGGGGTTTTTGAAGCCATCTACCACAGCGTTCCCATGGTGGGAATCCCAACGTTTGCTGACCAGCCAGACAACATGGCACATATGAAGGCCAAAGGCGCTGCGGCTGTTGTGAGCTTAAACTTCATGACCGCTGAGGACCTCAGAGATGCAATCAACGCTGTCATCAACAACAAATCGTAAGTTCCTCATCTGCACAGTCTGCATTTATCTTTAAAACTACTGAAACATTTTCTTTGTGCTCTTAATCAAATCATTACAAAGATCAGCATGGACAAAACAGTTGTTTTTTTAAAAGGACTACAGAATTCACTTTTTGGGTCAAAGACCAAAGTGGATAGCTGGCTGCCTATGACAGGTACTCTGGCAGAGTACATGTAACACATTGTATGTGCAGGCACCACATTGTTCCGTTTCTCATAAATTAGTGCAATATTGATCAGAGCAACTAATGAACATTCAGACGAGTCTATAGAGCTAGAAATTCCTACAACTTTTTGTGTTTTCAAAACATGTGGGAACTTAATTCCATCCTGGCACATCCATCACTTTAAAGGAGGATTATTATTTAACTAAGAGCAGAACCAGTGATCACCTAGGTAAAATAATAATACTTTCAAAATAAATGTTAAAACTTAGTTACAACACAAAAAACATGAATATTCTTGTGGTACCTCCCACATACTGCAATTCTAAAATTTTACTAATAAAAAGTACAAATTATTACTCTACATTTTAGATAACTTCACTATTTAGGTTTGTTTTTTCATTCACAGCTACAAAGAAAATGTGATGCGATTGTCCAGAATCCACCACGACAGACCCATGAGTCCTCAGGAGGAGGCAGTTTTCTGGATCGAGTACACCATGAGAAACAAAGGAGCGAAACACCTGAGAGTCCAGGCCCATGAGCTCACCTGGTACCAGTACCACAGCCTGGATGTCCTGAGCTTCCTCCTCATTACAGTTTTACTTCTCATGTTCATCTTCATCAAAATCTGCAGTTTCTGTTTCCAGAGATGCTGCAGCAGAAAAAAGACGAAGAGAAAAGCTGAATAAGAGACTGCACTCAGATCTACAACAGGCTGCTAATGACTAAATAAAATAGTAACTGAAACATGGAACAAAAAGTGTCTCCATCTTGAAGTTTACTTTTATTTATGTGGATATTCCAGTTTTTATTATCTTGCAAGAAATACATTAAACTGTTTACAATTATTGTGATTTTTTTGCATCATTTTTTATTTATTTAATTATGAATGTTGGCATATATCAAAAATACAAAATGTGACAATATGATCACCAACACTGTAACCATTTTATTATTTTTTATTTTCTAACAGAACTGTAATCTAGTCAAATTAGAGATATTTTCTTCATCATAATGACAATCTGGCTGTAAAGATAATAAACATGGCATTAAAACAAAATGCTTATTTTTAATCCATTCATCCCTTTTCTATACCAGCTTTATTTTGTTCAGGGTCAGACGACTGATTTCTATCTTCAGCAGTAAACTGGTGCTAAGCAGGGTACATACTGGAGAGGTTGCCAGTCCACTGCAGGACCAGCATGAGACTTATGAGACAGAAAACAATAGACATACACTCAACCACTTCAGGCTAGTTTTGAAAGAAGATTAACAACTAAAACTAAGCTAGTCATCCAAGCCATCAGAAATAACACATTTCAATAATCTAACAAAGTTAAGTCAGGTTCTCTGAGCGGATTCTTGTTTGTTGAAACATTTAGTCTTTTATCAAAAAGACTTGGACTAAAGAAGTCTTTTGGATAAAAGACGAAACGTTTCAACAAACAAAATCTGTCCAATCTGTGCAGAAAAACACTAAAATTAGAAACATCTTATCTGAAAATAATTCAGAAAAACTGGTTCATACATTTGTCACGTATAGACTGGACTATTGCAATGGTTTATTATCTGGCTGTCTAAATAGTTCTTTAAAAAGTCTTCAGTTGATCCAAAATGCAGTTGATCCAAAATGCTGCTGCCATGAGTCTGAACTGATTAGTAGGAGAGATCATATCTCTCCAGTTCTCTCCATTGGCTCCTTGTCAAGTCCAGAATTGAATTCAAAATCTTACTTCTAACGTACAAAGCTCTCAACAACCTAGCTCCATCTTATATTGGAGATCATATTGTTCCGTATTTTCCTATAGAGCACTTTGCTCTCAGACTGCAGGCTTACTCGTGGTCCCTAGAGTTTCCAAAAGCAGAATGGGAGAAAGATCTTTCAGTTATCAGGCTCCTCTCTTGTGGAACCAACTTCCAGTTTCTGTCCGTGAGGCGGACACATTGTCCAGTTTTAAGACTGGGCT
>JBBPBX010015310.1:38955-49654 GCA_038048925.1 Garcialebias charrua | reverse complement strand
TCTTACTCACTAATCTTAAGACTACTTTGCTTAATTTTTTTGAGGCAACGAGTTTGCGTACTTTTTTTAAGTAAGGTCAACTAATTAGATCTTACAGTGTACATGTGATGAAAACGAGATTATGTACACGGGGTCCCAGTTGCATCCATCAACCATGTTGTTGGTAACATGGTTGTTAGAAAGGCCCCCAGACTGGGATTTGAACCGGGAACCTGCTCGCTGAGAGGCAGCAGCTCTACCAGTTGTGCCACCGTGCTGCCCACAAAATTTTTCACCCAGTATTAAAAACATGATCAGGACAAGCTTAAAATAAATGGTTTAAATTAAAAGCTCGTTGTAGTTTAGTTCTTTCTGATCAGAAATGGTGGATAAGATGTTTTAAAATCCCCACAGTTTCATAAACCTTTCCAAATCCCCAGTGTCCCTGTGGAAGTGAAACTCAGGCCAACCTGGCCCTGAAGTTGCACCTCCACCGAGACACAGCATCAAGGTGAGGTCCATGCAGTCTGTCCCTGCGAGACAAATAAATTACCATCTTTGCCTCGGCGATTAAAAAATAAAAAATTTGGGACTTGTCCTTAGTGGCTCTGCTGTAAAATACACCATTAATGAAAACTGATTGGGTAGAAAGTGCGTCAAAAAGGTTAAAAATCTGCATTAAGAGGCTAAAAAAACTGTTAGTTGTACACAATCCATAAAAACGTGAAAAACATTCTCTGACAAACTGCAAAGAAGAAGAAGAACAGGATGGCTAGGAGAGCACTTGTCGAGATATTAATGTTAAGTTTAGTATAAAAGAAAGAAAGGGTATAATGAAACAAAAAATGAAAGAAGGTTGCAACAATTATGGGAGGAAGAAAAGAATGGCCGGTGGTTTTTATAAAACCCAAAGGAAAATTGGTGAAAGGAGAAGAACAGTAAGAAACAGGAGAGAAAAAACAATAATCTCACGACTAAGGGCACACTGGGCTGAACAGCACATTATGTTTAATAGGGAAACATCCGACAGGGAAATGTGAGTGTGGAGAAGAGGAAACAATAGAACACGTTATTTTACGTAGCAAAATGAAGTATATTTAAGTATACTTTAAGTATACTAATTTTGAACTAAAATTTAAAGAGTATACTTCCAGTATACTTTTATGTACTTATCTCAGGTATACTTAAAACAAAGTGTACTACGAGTATACTTATTTTAAACCTAAAATAAGGCAGTGCACTTTAAGTTTACTTTTTATAAACTACATTAGATATACTTAAGATTAGTATAGGGAAGTATACCTAAAAGTATAAAAAAAGTTTCAAAACTACCGGTAATTAAAATACTTTATACTATAATTCTAAAGTTTATACTTGTACTTTCTTTTTTGTACTCTTTACTTATTTATTCTACAAAGTACTGATACATTATTTTAATCCAATAGCAAAATAAAATGATCATTAATTTATGTCGCAGAATAAGTTTTTCACATAACACATTTGCTTTGAAAAAGTACCTGTTATGAACTTGCATATTCAAGATTATATGGTGCTGGAGTTTAAAAGTTTACAGAAAATAATATGCGCTTCATTGATTTATCTTTATGTACCGGTACCTTAAAAACATACACAGAAACAGAGAAATATTTTTACTTGAATTTATTAATCAACTTCTAGTCTCTCTCGTAAGGGTTTGGCAATGGTGTTATGTACACAGCATTTTCTGTTTCAACAAGAACACATTTTGTTTTAATCATGACAGGCCAGACAGCAATGACACTTTCAGTTTTTTTAACCTCATGAATGAAAGTACTTTGTACATTAATCTGTGAATCTTTACATACAGGCCTGTCTGATTTAGCAAGGACTTCAACTAAAACACAACATAATTTGGCACATGAACAAAAAGCAGAAATCTGATGGAAACATACTTGTTTAAAAACAATTAAGTCTACAATTAAACAAAGGGTTCCATCTTTCAGGCATACAGCACTGTTGTATCTCTTTTTTAGTCTGTCGTAGTTTTGACTGGGACACAGAACTCCATTGATCAAAAACCGGTTGTAAGACCAGAAGCAGTTGCTTAGATTTCCACACAACTTTTCAATAGCAAGCCTGTAGGCTATTTTAAAGCAGTTTTGCACCACAGGATGACCAAAACCTCCGACACTTTCGGTTAGGGCTTCACAATTTTCAGTTTTTCTTTTATGTAAGTAAAGTTCTTCAACAAAAGATTGAACCTTATCATTATCTGGATTGATAGTGTTCTTGGCCCTTTCTGGTAATTCTCTCCACAACAGAAATGTCCTGACTATTTGTGAGGGGACATACTGTGTTCCATTAAAATATTTCATGAGAGTGCCCATATTGGATTCAAATGCAAACGTCGATGTAGCCCATAATGGTCCCCATTGTTTGACACTTTGAGCACTGTGTGTAAGCAAGTGGATATTAAAAGTCATGTTGTATTTCCCATGCAGTCTTTGGAACATGATAATAATTTTTTTTTAAACTAGCTCTGCTATCAAGATGCTTTCAGTCATTATGGTATCCTGCAATAATTTATAAACGCCAAACACTAGTAGGAACAAATGGTTCCAAAATCGTGCAGGGAGCAGGCCTTTTAATACAGGCAGAGAATAGAATAGGAGAAATGCTCGCCACTCTGAAGCTTTCCAGAACTTCCGTTCAGTCAGAGACCTAGGAGTCCTAGTAATCTCTACTGGTGGTTTTATTTTCACAAGTCGCTTGTCAGTTTCATTAAGCTCTTTGCCTATGTACCAAGGGGGATCTTTATTTGTTGAATCAAGCCACAATGTAGAGAGTTGGCGAGTGACTCCAAGGCAGACATTGTGTTGATAGTCAGGAATGAAGCCATTTATCATTTGGAAGTGTTGAAGTTGCATTAAAGGAGATGGCCCTATGACTCCATACACTGGCTCCTCAGTTGTACCCGACATTGCATGGCTAAAATGATCCCTCTCATTTCTAAGTGGTGGTTCAGGTTGTTCATATGGATATGATTTACCGCCTCTGTGCAAGCAAAAATCACATCCATAAAAACCATTGAACTGTTTAGTGTTACGAAGCAATGGACGAGCCACAGAATCAGAACTGCAGATCAGCACAAACACTTTAGAAACATGACTGTGTCCTCTTTTGTCCTGCCAGGAAATACCTTCAGTTTCTAATATTGAAGCTTCTTTAACAAATGGTGTCAGCAATGTCATCATTGATGGCTTAGCTGGCCCAAACCATATTGCTGACAACAAAATGTGCCTTTTCCGTATTTCTGGTTCCAGTTCAATTATCTGGCACTGAATTGGCCAAATGCTGCATTTAGAGCTTTTGAAAACTGGTGCACCATCACAATTCCAAATGAGCGTCAAATCATCTTCTCCTATAACTCCACTGTCACTGTCTCCACTGTCTGGGCAGCACGGTGGCACAATTGGTAGAGCTGCTGCCTCTCAGCGAGAAGGTTGCCGGTTCAAATCCCGGTCCGGGGCCTTTCTGGGTGGAGTTTGCATGTTCAAAGTCAAAGTCAAAGTCAAAGTCAACTTTATTGTCAGATCTGCAATATGTACTGTACAGGACATACACAGGACCGAAATTGCGTTTCTCTCAGTCCCTCGGTGCAACAGTAAACATCTAAACATTGAAACACTGAAACATATAATAGTTGACATAAGCATAAAATAGTAAAACTAACACTGTCCTGAGTTTTTTGCATAGTGGAATAAGAGTATGAAAATTTTCTTCCGGAAACTCTCAACGTCCATTGGAGCCCGAGTCTTCTGCAGACCCTCCTCGTAGCCCGCTTCATCAGACTGGTTCCGCAGGCCCCAGGTTCAGCCGTTCTGGTCGTTTGATCAAACCTAAAATGCGGGACTAGTGATGGACCTTACTGGGTGTTCTGGGGGGGCGTGTGTGGTGGACCACTAGGGGGCTCTACTCACACCCAGTGGACCGAATGTATTACAGGATGCTTTTATTGTGAAAGGTCCAGAGGACCGGATGTTATGTGGGTATATAAAGCAGTGTTGGGCGGGTTCCCGCCAGTTTAGTAAGATGTGATTAAAAGGTGAAGTTCTGCAGCCTGTCTCCTGTGTCGTCTCTTCACCTCCTCTTACACTGAAGAAAAATGTTCTCCCCGTGCATGCGTGGGTTTCCTCCGGGTACTCCGGTTTCCTCCCACAGACCAAAAAACATGCTTGTTAGGCTGATTGGTGACTCTAAATTGACCCTAGGTGTGAGTGTGAGAGTGGATGGTTGTTTGGTGTGAGTGAGACAGGTCCCTCTTGTAAATGAGTCCCCGTGACTCAACGAGGCTAGCCTGTATAAATAAAGGTTGAATGAATGAATGTCACACAATTTCTGGTACAGTACTCTTCACCAGACTGTATGTCGGTTAAAACCCCAATGGATATGTATTTTCCAGTAAGGCTGACATCATGTTCCTGCAGAAGTTGTTTGATCTGTGTATGGAGTGGAATTACAAGAAAGAAGAAGCCATTTTTTAAACTTCTGATGGCATCAAACTCAGTGTTGCAAAAGGTACAATGAGATGGACAGTGTGCACTAATGCCAAGGTATGCTTTACATTTTTCACCATTAAAGTGAACTTCAGACAGGGACGAACCTCCAAATTCTTTGTGGAAAAGGTAATGCGAGGGTGGAATCAGACCTGGAAACATTAGGTTGAACATTTCCAGTAAATGAGTTAGTGCTTTGCCTGTTAAATTGTTCCGCAGCACATACGACATGAGCATCAATAAACTTTCTCCCTTTGAAACAGGTGCACCAGGATACAGGGGCTTGTCACCATCTGCTTGGTCTTCACTGCCCTATAGGAAAAAATATATGAAAAAAAAACATGTATAAATGTAAAGCAAACTTAATGAATAATGTCAGTCTAGCATAAAGTATTTTTCACCTTATAACTCACATCATGGTGCATTGGCTAAATATTGATTTTCCTAAAGTTTACAAAAATTAATTTAAAAAGGGGTTTTGCAGTCTTGTTGTTTAACATATTACACTTGTTATACCTTTCTATTTCTGAGCTAAATTTGAAATTTCCATTTAAAATTGTATAAATCTACAATATTTGGACTAAAAATATAGAAAAACGTCTTTGTGTGGCTTGAGTTCAACAGTGGCTACAGTATTTGAATTTTCCTATTTTTTCAAACTGCTGCCTTACTTGTGCTGCATGCTGTCACAATGCCCTGCATTTGGGTATAAACTTATTTCTATTATATTATTGTTATTATTCTAATTTGTAAGCTGTAGTAGTATTGTGTCTAAATGCTATAATTGCACCTAATGAACCCACAACAACTACGGTACTACAAATTTTATTGAACTACTGTCTACATACCACTGGAAGTTCTGCAGTGTTTTCTCTAGTTGTATTCCCCTCCATCACATCATCATCAGCATGTTTTTCATCTTGATTATTAGCAGCATCAGTCAAGTCTTCATCAGAATATGACAGGGCTTCTTCATTCTACAGGTTGGAAGAAAAGACTGCATTAAGGAGGAGACAAATGAATATAGAAAATACATATGAACCTCAACTTGCAACAGTGCATTTACCTCAGAATTGTCCACATCCCACATGCTTATGGTAGGATTCTCAGTGTGGGGCTCATCTTCATTGTCACTGCTGGAATTGATGTCTTCCTCTCCACTTGTCGAAGTGTTACTCATGTGACAATCTGTGTTGAAGTCATCATGACTGGCATTCTACAGATTGACAATAGAAGGACAAAATGGATCACAAATAAGCTGTTTAAAACGGCCTTTTTTACACAATGGGATGGGTTGCATCTGGTTAGGATGCCTCCTGGACGCCTCCCTGGTGAGGTGTTCCGGGCATGTCCCATCCGGAGGAGACCCAGAGGAAGACCCAGGACACGCTGGAGGGACTATGTTTCTCGGCTGGCCTGGGAACGCCTTGGGATTCCCCCAGAGGAGCTGCTCCAAGTGGCTGGGGAGAGGGAAGTCTGGGTCTCCCTACTTAGGCTGCTACCCCCGCGACCCGACCCCAGATAAGCGGAAGAAAATGGATGGATGGATGGGATGGGTTGCCAGCTGGGCTTTTTTTGGGCTTTTTTTTTTGAAAGAGCGAGTCGCTTGTTTGTGCTTGTTTTGAAGGAGCTGATCGCTTCTTTCAGTCTGGAGATCTGGCAACCCTGATACTAGCAATAACAGCATTGTAAGAGGGGGACAGTTGAGCCCGGAGGCCTCCACCTCTGTTTAATGATGGACGGTTTCTTTTCACAAAGATGACCTCCTTTACTCCTCTCAAACCATTGTTCCTCTCTATCAAGGATGTGAACATCTTCCTCCCTGAAAGAGTGACCGCTGGCCTGGAGATGAGTGTAGACTGCATAGTCCTGACCTGATGATGTTGATCTTCTGTGCTGGGCCATCCTTTTGGCCAGTGGCTGTTTAGTTTCCCTGATATAAGATTGATCACAGCCCTCCTGACACTGAACAGCATACACAATATTGCTGTTTGTGCCGGGGGACTGGATCTTTGGGATGAACAAGTCTATATCAGTGCTATATCAAGTCCTGTGGGACAAAGTATCAACCCTCTCTCTGTGTACTGTATATCCAGATAAATATATGTATACACACACACATCATATATATTCATATATATATACAGTATATATAAACAAAAGAGCTTTGGCTCAATCTTGCATGCTGAATAGGTCGGTACAGAGTGGAAAAAACGGTTTTGCTTCAGACCAACTCTGCTGAGGATAACATTACAGAAAGTGAGGCAGTAGTGTCAAAGTAAAAATGCTATTATTAGTGTAGTGGTGGATATGAAAGGAAATGCATGTACCGTACCGTACTACAAGCATATATTTGTGTTGTTCTTGGAGACCACAAAATCAAGGTTTGGCCAAAATCTAACAGTTACACTTTCAAGTTCAGTTTTGTATCTATTAACATCAGCAGGAGACAAAGTTTCCATCAACTACTCAAAATATAAACCAGGCTCATGTCATCATTACCTGCTGAGTGGAGGACCTTTCATCTCTAACATCTCTGTGGGAAGCAAAAGACTGATCCCTGAGATCTTGCATGTTGTCCTGTAGTTCTGCTCAGCCCTGTAAAGGTAAAGTGTTAACATCAGTTATAACTCTAATCATTTTATTGTCCATGAGCATACTGAATGCACTTTTAACATAGAAACAAGAAAACAAAGAAACTAAAATGAATAATAAAAATTATTTCCGTTATTCTTCCCACACCAAAATATTGGCCAGCTGATAAGAAAATAATGCACTAAATACAGCAACAAACTGAGAAATCATTAAACTATTTTGCATTTAAAATTATTCCTTTTGAGACAGATAAAACGTTATGGGACGTGAAATTCTAAACACATGTACTAATGCAGACTGACTTTAATTTGCGATTAGTTTTATAAAAATATACAGTATAGTAACACAAATTTAAGAATCAACATTTCATCCTCCAGCTTCCTCCTCCTCTGCAGCTGAGAGCTGAACCTAATGCAGGTATTTGTCTTTCTTCTTTTTTTTTTAATGAAGCAAATATAACAAACACCACAAGAAATAACAGCATAACTTGTTATGCTGTTATTTCTTACACAATGAAATAAAAAAAGACAAGTTACCAGGGGGAAAAAAATAAAATAAAAAAATAGCTTAAAAATATTGTATTTCAGCCTGACATTTTCAGACAAGTGTTCTTCTTTTTTTTATTATTATTATTAAACCGGCAAAACGATATAAAAGTGCAAAAAATGTGCAAATGAACACTAATGCATTAGACATGTGAAACTCTCTAACCTCACAGCAGCCTAGCTAGCTAGCTAGCTCAGCTATAGGCTGCTGGTGATGTGTTATGATCGTAAACATTAAACATGAAATCGTTGCAGACTTCATTCTGATACTTACTTTTTATTTCCATCTGTGCCTGGTACTTCTTGGAATTTCTGCTTTGTAATCCTCCAAATATCTTTGATAAGGTCCTCGACGTTTCGCCATGTTATTTCCGATGAGCTAACAGCTACCTTCTTTGTTGTTCTCGGTTTTAAAATATCGCGTGACTTTAACTTTCACTTCTCGTTCATGTGACCGCCTCCCTCCCCGGCAGCCAATAGGGAACCAAATTTCAAATTTCCCGCACATTTTCCTGCGTCTTCTTTTTCTCACAGCGAGGAGGACAAACAAACAAACAAGTCTCATCGTCGGAAAAAGCGTTTTTAGGATTGGCTTCACAAAATGGCATTTGCCATTTATTACTTCAAGGACAAGACTGTGGAAGTTGGGAAGACTTTGTGGATTACTGAGGACCAGCGACAATGTCCAAAATCAATAACTCAGTGCCCTGATTTGGAAGATGAAGATGGATGGATGGACGTAAAATGAAGGCAGAAAAAAGTCAGATCCTCCTGCCTATTTTCCAGCAAAGGTTTTATTGTTTGGTGGTAAGTTGTGGAATGTCTGCTTTCTTGATAGCACTTTTTTTCCTCTTGCATGTGTTCGGTATCGCTTTTGGAATTTGTCAGTCAAGCTTTTTTTAATGTGATGTTTGTTACACAGATAACTACAGTGATCTCTGCAAGAAGAGACAAGCATTTATAGAAGGGGAAGATATCTGGCAAGAAACACCAAAGAGAAAGTGTAAGCCAAACAACAAGTGGAAAGATGTGGAACAGGAAGATCATGAAGTTCAACCAAAGAAGGTAGCTTCATCAATAAATATTCTGTTTCAGAACTGAAGTAGAAAAAGTGCAGTGAAAATACAAATCTAAAATAAATTCTAATTTTGACAGAAAAAAATAAGAGCAACCAGTACAGAAACAGAATCGGCGAACCGTATAAATGAGCTGAAGAGGCAACTGGAAAACAAGTCTTCAGAGGTAAAAAAAAATTAACTATATTATTCTCGAAGTCGACGTGGTGTCACGCATCACGTGACTTCAACATCAGGTTGCGTTGTGGGGGTAAACTGCGGTTCAGACCATTGGAATTCGTTTTGTTCAGAGGCTCTGGTTTTGTTTGCTAGTAAAGTCGAATCGAATATTTTTGTGTAGCACACATCTTTGGAAGGATGTCTTATGAATACGAAGACAGTTTACTTACCAGAGATGCGCGACAGCGGGACAGTATGAAACTGAAACTGTCTGGACTCCAAAAATGTCCGTATAAACTACCGGTTGATATGTGGGTAAATAATAATAATATATACAGTATTTGTACCTCTTTATTTTATCTTTTTTAATGTTCTGATTTATTTGCACAACGGGAGCTGCAAAATTATTTTATTGTTCATTATCTAACAGCAGTTAAGACTTATAAACACACATGGTTAACTTGCAAACACTGTGGTTATGTGCAATAAGGTTATGTGCAATAATGGCCACCTGACTTTTTGATATGGCTGATACTGTTGTTTTTACTGTATTTTTTATCTATTTTTATTCAATTTTTACCTCTGTATTTTATCTTTCTTAATGTTCTGATGTATTTGCACAACGGGAGCTGCAAAATTATGTTGTTCATTGTCTGTGGACCGCACAATGAAAGACTGCAGTGTATTTTTCAGTGCAACAATAACAATAAAAATTGTTTTCTCTAATTGTTGGTTCTTTATCATCTTGTTTGTTAGCTGTTGTATACAAGCAAAAGTTAATTAAGTCTCACAGTGTTGCAGAACAAGTATGTTTGTCAAAGTCTGAAGCAAAGACGCACATTCAATACTGTTAATGACACCTTTAAGCTTGTTTAAACTTCATGTCAGTGGTAGAACTAATATTTTTAAAAGTTTTTCATACTGAAACTGAATATGCAAAAATGTTCACATAAAAAAGGGAAACAGCACAACATAAATTATGGTTTCGTCCTATTTTTAATGTTTATTACTCATTGTATTAAAGACAGACAATTTTTTTTTCATAATTTGTATCCTATCTAAGCATTTCAGTTTTAAAACAGCTCTTTCACATGCCACCGAAAATACAAATCAAATCAAAGGATTGCAGAAGAATAAAAAATATTATGACACTATTTTCAGAAAGTATTACTTTCTACAATAATTATCAAATAAACAAACTAAAATTTGAACTTTACAAATGAAACACTATCATACCATATATACAACTGTAGGCTCAATTGGTCAATATTTTTAAAATAAAGCCAACAGGTTAACTGCATGCAGCAGTACTACTGTCTAAAAACAATCCCCTGTCCCAGGTTTGTCAGTGATGCACAAACAGTCAGAATTTTGTCACAGCTTGACAGTGGGCAATCCATACTTTCGTCTTTGCAACTCTGTATGCAGCGAACAGGTAAAGAACCTTTCAGGATACCAAAACGGTTCTTCATCAGTCCAATCACTCGCTCCACATGTATCCTGACAGGAACCTTCAGAAGAGCAGGAACCTTCAGTGGAGCAGGAGAGATGAAATTTTTTGTGAAACTTCAACTTCTTTTGCAGACAGTTGTGTTTTGCCCCTAGTAAATGCTGGTGTCAGGAGCTCTGCGCTGCACAGTGTGGCAAAGTCAATCAATGAATTGTTGACATGCGTGTCATCTTCCGACGGCTGTTGTGAAGCCAAATGATGTGTTGGGGATGCTGTGGATCTCTCTGGCATGGAAAGCTTTCTTCGTGCTTTGGGTGTTACTGCTGTTGGAAAAAGAGGAGAAATATTTTAATCATGTTA
>JBBPBX010015310.1:4748-37692 GCA_038048925.1 Garcialebias charrua | reverse complement strand
TAGAGTAATTTTTTTGTGTGTCTTTTTTCATTCAGTCTACACCAACGCAAAGTTCCCTGACACCACCATGCAGGATGTGAGAAGAATCATAAGGAAGAAATGCAACAACATAAACTATGTCAAGAAACAAAATGAAAAGAAGAACTAATCCAGTAAGAATGTTTTTTTTTCTCTTTTTTTTTTTTTTTTTTTTTGTTGAAAGAAGTGAATTTTTTTTTTCCGGGTGTGCAATTTTGTTCCGGATGTGCAATTTTTCCAAAGATGCGCAATTGCCTTAACCCGAAAAGGAAGGACTTCAATTTCCAGTTGGAGTGTACCTTACTGTATTGCTTATTTTTTCAAGCAAATGCACGTTTTGCTGTTGACTTTGTTTTGTTTACATTTGGACATTTAAGTTAAATGTGCACCTTTACATTTCAATTTTTAAAGCTGTGAAGTGGTTTGTTTTTTATATTGTTCCACTATAGACATTGTTTTTTAACTGAATTTTAATGCTATATAAAAAGACTGAAGTTATCAGGATTTTGTCTTGTGACTTTGTGAACACATTACAGTGTAGTCTGGGTTATCTTTAGGAAGTAAATTTTAGCTAATTTTAGCTAGTATTCAACAAGGAATTGCTAAGCAAACTTACAAGTGTAACCTTACATTTAAAATGACATGGT
This sequence comes from Garcialebias charrua, assembly GCA_038048925.1. Taxonomy (NCBI): domain Eukaryota; kingdom Metazoa; phylum Chordata; class Actinopteri; order Cyprinodontiformes; family Rivulidae; genus Garcialebias; species Garcialebias charrua. Next base: position 37,027 of record JBBPBX010015310.1, on the reverse strand, counting down.
ATTAGTTTTAGAAATTCTAAAAAGTGAAATGTGGACTACAACTAGTGCAATGGCAGTATACAAAATAGTATACTTTAAGTATACTTCAACAAACTAGAGTATGACCTAGAAGTATATAACTAGTGCAATGGCAGTATACAAAATAGTATACTTTAAGTATACTTCAACAAACTAGAGTATGACCTAGAAGTATATAACTAGTGCAATGGCAGTATACAAAGTAGTATACTTTAAGTATACTTCAACAAACTAGATTATGACCTACAAGTATATAACTAGTGCAATGGCAGTATACAAAATAGTATACTTTAAGTATACTTCAACAAACTGGATTATGACCTAGAAGTATATAACTAGTGCAATGGCAGTATACAAAATAGTATACTTTAAGTATACTTCAACAAACTAGATTATGACCTACAAGTATATAACTAGTGCAACGGCAGTATACAAAATAGTATACTTTAAGTATACTTCAACAAACTAGATTATGACCTACAAGTATATAACTAGTGCAACGGCAGTATACAAAATAGTATACTTTAAGTATACTTCAACAAACTTGATTATGACCTACAAGTATATAACTAGTGCAACGGCAGTATATAAAAAGTATACTTGTTGTACACTTAAAGTATACTTAAGAAAACCGAATTATAAACTAGAAGTATATAAGGAAGTATACTCAAAGTATACTTTTTATAAACTAAAAGTGTCCCAAATCAGTCCGAAGAGGTATTAAAAAAGTATACTTGTAGTATACTACAAGTACATAGTGTGGAGTATACTTGATATACTTATACTTATACTCAAGTATACTTAAAAAAGTGAACTTTAAGTATACTTCTTTTTGCTAAGGGTCTGGAGGTGTAAATGTCTGTGATGTGGGGAGACTGACTCCAACAAACTTCTGTGGCTGGAGTATCAGAGAATTTCAGGAGGATTTTTAACAAACACAACATCCCAGTACATTTCAAACCCAGCAGGACTTACAGAGAGAGGCTGGTCCACCCTAAGGACAAAACACCTACACACAAACAGAGTGGTGTAGTTTATGCTGTCCAGTGCAGCGAGGACTGTCCAGACCTCTACATTGGGGAAACTAAACAGCATCTTCACAGAAAAATGTCCCAACATAGGAGAGCCTCCTCTTCTGCACAAAACTCAGCTGTTCACCTCCACCTCACGGACAAGGGACACTCATTTGAGGACCAGAATGTGCATATTTATTTATATTAATCGCGTGGGCTGTCTCCTCTATCGATACATTTTTTTCCACAAAGCGCTCCGGACCAGGAGAACCAGCGTGCCCCCTCGACATGCATGCGGCCGGATACATCATGTATTCGTGGGGAGAGTGGAAAATGACGTGTTTGACCGTCTTTCGGTCGAGAACGTGGAAGATCTGTATATAATTGGATTTATGGTAGCAGGTACGCTGCTCTTTGGCTTGTGCGGGGGCTTCTGCTACTGGAAACTCAGGAAGACTTCCGTGGCGATCAACGCGTTGTTGAAACTTCCTGCTCAGAACGAGTCTTTGATCCGAGCTGTGACCTCAATGAACCAGCTATTATATGAGCTTAATCGCACAATAGGAATGGTCGTGGAGGACCGCAGACCTGCGGTGCGGTTTGGGACTCGTTTACAGCCGAGTGGGCTACACCAGGGGGGAGACGGGGATGCGTAGCTTGGGTTGAATGAAAGCTCGAATTGGACTTCAGACAGCACCTGGACTCAAGGCTAACAGTAAGAGTACACTGAAGCCTGCCCTGAAGAATAAATAAATCAACTAATCTAATCGGGACACCCCAAGTAACCTTGAACAAAGGCTGACTGCAAATCTCTCCTGGAGTCTGAGCTACTGGAAAGAACTGTCGCACCCCCCCCCCCCCGAGAGCTCTCTGTGTGCTTTCAGATGAAGCCGGCTGAGTCCATCTGCAGACTGTGCTCTATCTGGACGATTGTTCACAGACTTATCTCACTGCTCCGCCACCAAAATGCAACATGTGATTTGTCTTATCTGTGCTTGAGCTGGTAGAGTTTTTTGACTGTATCATAGAATGTCCTAAGACAAAATGTGATAGAATCTTTTTTGAATACCACTGATTATCCTATTGTAACCTTCCTTTTTTCCATATCTGATTGTTTGGCGGCGCAGATTAATTTCTGCTGCAGCTTCTGTACGCATGTCCCCTCTCAAGGACGGTGTGTGCATCAATTGCAATGTTTTGTGCTCCGGTGCAATGACGATGCCAATAAAGATATATTCTATTCTATTCTATATTTTGGACAGAGAACACAGATGGTTTGAGAGGGGGTGAAAGAAGCTGTTTATGTGAAGAGAGAAAGGCCTTCTCTTAACCGAGGGGTGGCCTCAGGTTCCAACTTTCAAAAACATATAATGCAGCTTTGGGTCTGCTTCTCAGACGGTTTGCACCTGATGAGAACAGAGGAGCTTTGTTCTGTGAATTAGATGAACAAAGACTTTAAGAACCCCTACTGTTAAGGTGTGATGTTGTGATTCGTCAATTTGCATAGGAGGTGTGTGTTATCTCAGGTATGTGCATTTTGCTAGCTCAGCTCCTAATTTACATAGGTTGGTGCGTGTCACCTCATGTTATAACCTCCAACTGACACAGCTTGCTCTTAGAATTGATAAAACCCTCTGGATAGAGGGTAAAACGTTTTCTGTCACAAATAATGTCCAGTTGTTTTGTATTGAACGCTTTTTCTGATTTTATCATGTCCTGGATGACTGAGAATCTTGAACAGCACCTTACTGAACATTGTTGGAATATTGTCAGATGTACAGCACAGACTGCACAACGGGGAGAAAGTTCGAGAAGCCAGACTGAGATGGTTTGGACATGTCCAGAGGAGGGACAGTGGTTTGGACATGTCCAGAGGATGAGCAGTATAATAAAATGATGTTAGAAATGCAGCTGCCAGGAAAAAGACAAAGAGGAAGGCCAAACTAGAGATGTATGGATGCAGTTTAGAGAGTGACATGGATGTAGTTGAAGTGGGGACAGAGTGAGATTGAAGATGGAGACTTGCTGTGGGGACACCTAAAAAAACAGTCCAAAGAAGCAGAAGATGTCAAATATAATACTTTTTGAATATGTGGTATTGCTGCACATATTTTAACATTTGTACAATAAATATTTCCATGTTAAGTACATAAACTCATAACCTGCATCCAGCTGTATGGTTTCTATGTTTTCTGCTTGTTTAATGTTTTCATTTGAGGTATGGGGAAAAAAAGGTTTTCATATTTGTTCACGTACTTGTGTGAGCTGTTCTCACTTAGCATGCACAGAAGCATACATCTCTCAGTCAGGGACATGGAATAGTGCAATGATAGATGCACAGAGCAAACAAACTGATGGCTTAACAAGGTCATGCTTCATTTTTATAACCCAGTTGTCTGTTTCTTTACGGAGGTGAAAGGATTCCAGGCTGTGGTCATTTAAACGTTCTGTTTTTCTCATCTATCACAGTTTGTTGGAGCATGACATATGTGCGGATTTGGTTTTACTCAAATAGTAATGAAAACTGACAAAGCCATGAATGTAAGGCTTGTTATTAAGACAAGGTACTGATTCAAGCAGCAGAACTTCAAAATACTGAAGATACTTATTAAAATCCAAACAACTTCTGTGAAAATATTGTAGCAGAATTCCATCCATTCTTTTTTTCACCCATCTGTTCGGAGGTAACAAGTCCAGGACATACCTCTACCTTAGCAGCACTCTCCAACTACTCCCTGGAGATTACAAGGTGTTCCCAGAGCAGAGAGGATACAAATACCCCTACAGATAGTTCTGGGTCTACCTTAATCTCTCCTTCCAGTCAGATGAGCAGTCAAAGGCTACGTTCACACTGCAGGCAAATCCGACCCAAATCTGATTTTTTTGCCCCATCTGACCCATATCCAATTTTTTAATGACAGTCTGAACGCGACAAATCTGATATTTTTTTTCAAATCCAACCCAGGCCGTTTCAGTATGTGGTTTTAAATCGGATATCTGATGTTTTCAAAGTGACTGCAGTGTGAACGTTCATGTGACTTACATCTGACTTTTGCAGAACTGTGCGGCTCATTTAATTGAGCTACGCGTGTTTGTAAAGACAGAGGGGACACGCAGTAGCAGCAGCTCAGAGCGGGATGGGGGTGGGGGGGGGACAAGCTCTCTGTACTTGCAGTGATGTGAGACCGACGTCACACACCTCTGAACAGAGGTAGTAGCCACAGCTTCAAAAATCGCCATCACTAAAAAAAATTTGCTTGCTTTCTTCTCGGTTTTCTTTTGCCTTTAATCATTTGGATGTTTAGCTTTCCCCGATTGGACAACAACTTCAAAATTATCGAACACACACTGAAAACTATCCATGTTTACTTCCGCAAACACAGGGTGCTGCGTGTCACGTGACGTTCTGAGACACGTTTTCTTCTGCGCATGCGGGTCGCTTCTGCAATGTAAATCATTCACACTGGAGTCTGATGCAGGTCTGATGAGGGTCGCATTTAAAATGTAGTGTGAACGTTCACACCAAAAGATCGGATAAAAAAAAATCGGAATTGAGCATTAAGACCTGTAGTGTAGTGTGAACATAGCCAAAGTCTCCAGAAGTATATGAAATATATTTCTATCAGTATTACATTACACCCATTATGTTCTATTATTTGTATTCACTTAACTCTGCCTTATAATGTGAAATGTGACACAAGGCAGAACGTTTTTCTCTCGGGCTTTGTTTTCACTAGGGAACAGTTACACGCCTGCACAATTCAACAGACCCAACATTTGATGTTTACATTGAAGCTGATAGTTTGTTGACAGAAAGGAGGGTCACGTGGTAGTGTAGGTGGTTCCAGGGCGGTCCCGAAGCAGTCCAAGGCGGTTCCAGGTTCCAGGAGGCGGTGACGACATCCGGGGTTTTATAACCGTGGCCCTGCCTTTGAAGATGTGTGTGTGGACTTGTGCTCGGTGAGAGGTCTGTTGTTGCTGTAAGGTTTATTCTTATTATGTACAATAAACCTGCATAAACTTGCACATTTGTTTCAGAGCTTCCTTCAACCTTTTGAATTCGCAACAATTTGGTGACCACCGACGTTGGAGGTTGTGAAGGGAGACGATTTGGAGGGTTTCCCCCCACCGACAGGGCCGAGCACGCGCGTAGTCAACAACCGGTGCTTCACAGAGTAGGTGAGCAGAACTCCTCTTACACAAAACGTCTGCGTTTGGACACACTAAATTATTTGGTGACTGAGGGCTGTTTGTCTCCAGGTGGGCCAATGGTTTATAATGTTAGCAGCTAAAAGTAAAAAACGTGAACTACTGTTGGTATTTCATTTGAATGTGCATTTTTTTTGCGGTTCTTGTACATGTAAGTAAAGTGTAAAGCACATAAGTTCCACACACGCGCAGGGATAATTTACAAGTGCCTTTGTTTGCTTTTCCCCCCTCTATGAGCTCCGGCCTGTTGGCTAGGTGACACTTTATTTTTATTTATTTATTTTTTGGACTCCGGGAGATTGTGGGGCTGAGGCTTGATCGTGAACTACGGGACTGTCGCCGTCGAGTCACAGGGCTTTTATCCAGCACACGATTTTCGCCGTTCAGAGTGGGTTGCCACTCCGGGTTCACAGGTTGCCGTGCATGTGATTAAAGTTCACAACCGGGACCTGTGATCGCTGTCAGAGTCACATTTTTCCTCCCCTTCCCAGTTAAAGTCATTACCGTATTTTCCACTGTATAGGTCGCTCCCATTTTTTCTTTGAGGCATGCGACCTATACACCGGAAGGTGCTGTATGCACGCGAACAAGGCAACAGGGACAGATTTTTTATTTTTATTCTCATTTATTGCATTTGTGAGTGTAAAAGCCAGGGAGACAGAAACCTGCTCTGAGGAGCATGCACAGGGCAGTTTCGCAGATGCAAGCTGCTGGCTCGGACTCAGATTTATGGCTTCTAACAAGATAACACTTTCCTGTTGGTGCCTGACACGAAGTGAAAGAGGTACCGGGAAGGAGACATCTCCTCCCCTCCTCCCTCACCCCCCCCCATACGCGCCTGTGAATCTGCCTGCACGGGCACAAATGCCTCTTTCATCCATAAATCTGAGTGAGTTGTCACCTGGTTCTGGTTCTGGACCTGCTAAGGGATCCGGCTCAGGGTTTCGGCTGATAACGGGGAGTTTTACAACTTAATCAGCTCAGGATGGGACTGTAGGAGTTGCTGTTTGTTAGTGTAGTTACTTCAGTGATGCCTTTGAGAAAACTCCAGAGTAAAGTAGTTAGTTAATTGCCAGTTAACAGTTGGGTTATTACACGGTTTGTTTTTATTTTTTGTTGCTATGACTTTTGTTTTAAACACGCTGACCTCTCTAGATACACAATACTTCTGCTGCAGGACAGTTAGTATTTGTTTGACTTGCATGTGGGGGTGGTTATCTGCTTATTTCCTCTTGGACAGATTACTGGTGGGGGGGACCATCCCACATCTGTTCTGGGCACTACAGATTACTTAGACTCTCAGGAGACGTCCTGCATTTTTTTAATAAAGTTACAAAAGGGGTTTTGTGCCTATATTTTTGTTTTTGTTGATTTCCTTCTGTGGCAGTCTGTTGGACAATATACTGTATTCATTGTCCTCACAATGCAGTACTGTATTTTTTGCAGATATGTGCTTTTCACTCTCAGTGTTAAAGGCACATTTCTGATTTTTATAGGTGGGGTTCATTTGAACATGTTGGCAGATGCTATCTTACCTGCTGCAGGTAGCTTTTTGCATTGCCTAAAGGATTACATGCAGGGTTAATTTCACGCCATTAATTGTTACGTTTCCAGTTCTCATCAATTCAGCCTGGTGGGGTGCAGGTCATGTTTAATGACATATGAACAAGGCCTGTGTAATAGTGGTTTGGAGGACTTTAGTGGTTTATTATTTATTTTATTTATTTTTTATATATATGTGTATTTCTTTCCTCTTGAGTGGACTGCCGCTTGTTTGTTCTGCAGGACGTGTTTGGCCTTCTGACCTGCTTGACAGAGTCCAGAAGGGAGTCTTCTCGTTGCTGGCAGATGTGCTGGTGTGTTCATGAATTATACTGCGGGAGGTGACTTTATTTAGGTGTTTTCTGAGGATTTCAGCTTGGCATCTAATCAGTGACTGCTGCAGGTGTTCCGTGACGACGTTTGGTTAGCAGTTAATTATTTCTACTTGGTGGTGGATTTCACTTATACACAGATATGCAGCTCTCAATTTACAATTTTATTCCTCACCCTACAACATTCGCATTGCTCAGTACACTCGTTTGCATACACCTAGGTTCCCTCAACCATAGCATGGAGTAGTTGCATCATGACTCTCTAGCTTTGAACGCCATTCTTGGACAGATCACATTTTGTGCTGTCATTGAAGCTAGGTTTTGCTAACAACTCCTGTTGGCACCTGCACTGGACTGCACTGAACTGTCGAATTGCGTTGTGTTCAGTTGAGCTGCAAGCTGACACCACCTGCACTGAACTGCCGAAATGCATCATGTTCAGCTAAAGCCGCAAGCTGTCATGACTCATACCTGAACTGTTACATGGAGTTTTACATTTTTGCACCAGTTTCAACTCAAGTCTATGAACTGTGGTCTGCACCCACTGCTGAACTCTTCACATCTCCAGGTTGGGGGCTGGAGAACGTCATGACAAGTGATAGTCAAGCTGGGAAACGTCACTACCAAACATAGCAGCCTGGCTGATGTGTCAGCTGACCATGTGATCTTCAGGTGGTGATTCAATAACTACAGTTTTTCATGATCAGCATATCTTTGCTATGGTAGAACCTCACGCACACTCATTATTCATACTGTAGGGATACATCACTCTCATGTCCAATATGTAAAGGAATCTATAGGCAGTTTGTGTAATTAAACACAAACGAAGTCAGTTTACTGACTTACCTATAGATTAGATGATAGATTTGAGCAGGTTTTAGACTGTTTCAAATTTACCATCAGTTAAACGGGGTCTCAACTTTTTCAGATTAAATCAACAAATCTAATGATGTGATTAGCCAGAAATGTAATTTCACACTTAGACTTCAATTTATGTTGGTCTACCAGAAAATAGACCTTTTATTGAAACTATCACAAAATTACATTAAACATTGGTATCGATATTAGCTCTGATTCTAACTACTATGACAAGAATTCAAATTAAAAACAAACAGACAGTTGGACCTTTCTGTTGGCACATTACTTAAAGTTTACCATGATGAAAATAAACATAAGGAGGAGTTTAAGGAGGAAAGATAAAAGATTGAAAGGAAATGGTTGAATCTTATCTTGAGATGTTTAACCAGAGATAGCACCCTCTGCTCGGTTTCGGCTGGACGTCCGTACCGTGATGAAACGACTTTTACCTTCGTGAAGATGATCCTGTCTCGACTCCGGTAAATTAGTCAAGCCAGACGCGCATGCTGCTGCGTTTTACAGGCGACCCACGTTCATCTTGCCACGGTCTCGAGACCGTCTGCGTCGGCCTCCCAGAGTAATGCCCAGCTCTGGTTTTGTTTCAAGATAACTTCCAGAAAGAGTGTCACCGCTTGGAGCTGTGACACTCGAAGGGGTTCACAGCTGACGTGCTGTTTGAACCTTTGCTGAAGACGTGGGCCCTTGGTGCATGGCCGGGACGTACATCAGCTTGGAGAAAAACGTCCGTGCATCTTCCCTTCTCCCCGAGAACTCATCAGCTCAGCTTCTCCCCGAGAACTGAGTCCCAGCACGGAGACAAAACAAAACCTGCAGGTGTGAAAACAGAGCACTCTCTGTTTGAGCACAGATGAATTGTTTTTAGAACGGACGGGAGACCGAAGATTAAGTTATGTCTAGAACTTTTCTTTCGTTCCAAAAACAGTTCAAACAAATAGAACGGATTGTTCATTCAACTTTAGACACTTATTCTGCAGAGAGCAGACAGTTTAAAGCAAGATCATTCTGAGATGTTCTCTTAACTTTGGCATATTTAAAATATACCAGCTTAGTAAAATCATCATTAAATGACAAAAATATACTGTTGATCAATTCTGAATTAACACACATTAAAAAGAAAGTTCAATCTGATTAATTGGTGTCCATTAATTCAACATAATTCTAACAAAAAGTAGTATCCACTTGTGTCCTTGAGATGTCCAAGAAAGTGTAACACTGAGAGTTTCAGAGAGATGCGGAGAGGCCCATATTCCATATGGACATGAGAGTGCTGTATCCCTACAATACATACATGTACAGATCTCACTGACACGTGACCTGCATGGCCACACACGTTTTTGTTTCATCCTTCACGTACTCACAGTACGGTTGTTCGGTATGGACACGTGTTACGTTCCATTTTGGATGGGTGTTTTTCTTTTTCTTTTCTTTTTCCTCACCTTTTTGACAGGCATAGGTAGAGAGTTTGCTGACATGATGCAGAGAAGGAAGGTAAATGTTTTCTTTGTCCTAGAGACCGAGTGGAAGGGCAGCAAGGCTCACGGTGTTGGAGCAGGGTTCAAACTCTCTTACTATGGTGTGGATAGCGGAGGAGATGGAGTAGAGGTTGTGTTGAAGAAGGAGTTGGCATGGGATGTAGTGGTGGTGTAACATGTGTCAAATGGGGTGATGTGTCTTATGGTGGAAGTGGTAAGTCTGTTGCTAAGTAGTTGGGTTCGGATGTTTTGAGTTTTTATTTATTTTTCTTCTTTCTTGTAGTCAGGGCCGGATTTAGGAGGATGGGGGCCCCTGGGCTTGAGTCAACATGGGGGCCCATATATATACCGGTACCGGTATACACACACACACATATACTGTATATATATATATATATATATATATATATATATATATATATATATATATATATATATATATATATATATATATATATATATATATATATATATCAGTATGTTTGTTTGTTAGTTTTGCTTTGATGAGCAGAAAATGACTGAATAGTAAGTTTTCACAACTCACAACTTTAATATGCCAGTTGTCACAAACTACAAACAACCCTGAACTGGTTAAATACAAAACCACATGTTAGGGTTTGAAACTAGAATATAATGCTTGCATCACAAAATAAAATCACTGAATAGCTATTGTTGCCAGGACTTCAACACAAACTTCCCTGCAACACTCTGTCTCATTTGATGCATCATGTGTCTCTTGTAAAAGCAGAATGTCAATGCTTTTATACTTAATGGTTTGGTAAACCAGTGCGCGCTTCACAGCCTCTCTAGCTCCGTTGATTTTTAAAGATGCTATTTTAATCCATGTTGAGTGAGATGTTTAAAAGTGGGTACAAAAAGAGTATAAGAAAAATTAAAATGCTGGTGTTCATCATTTGTTCAGAATTGTTTTCTGACTTTGCTCATTATTTTCTTTAATCTGAAAATTTCTTGGTCAGTGAACCCAGATTCTGTTTTGTGCCTTATGTAATGTCTTGCTGAGTCATAAGTTCTCAGGTTTGGAAAGACTTTCAACTTTAACTCCTCTCAGTCCTTTTGCCAGTTTGAGGGAAGACAGTAAAGTTTCCACAGGATAACGAGGCTCAGTCAGCCTGTGACACAGAGGCTTCACTGAACTCAGAGCACCAGCCTCTCTAGTTTAAAGATGCTATTTTAATCCATGTTGAGTGAGATGTTTAAAAGTGGGTACAAAAAGAGTTTGTGAGTGAGTACAAAAAGAGATGAGCTCCCTCATCTCTGCACACATTTTGCTGGCCCGTGCAGCCACTTCAACATTTTTTCTCTTCCCTCGTTTCTGGTTGGGGCCCCCAGCTCCATCTCCTCTAGCCGCCCCTGTATGGCTGCTCCCTCTACACCAGCTCCTCTCACTTTTCTTTCCTGCAACCTCCACCTCCGCTTTCTCTTCCTTATCACCAGCGGCGGGTGGGGGACCGGCCGCAGCCACGCACCCCACCCCCCTCCCCCGCCGGCAGCGGACCGGCTGCGCGCACCCCCCCCTCCCCCGCCGGCAGCGGGAGGGGACCAGCCGCGCTGATGCGTATAGATAAAATCATCCAGTTTTACATGAAACCTGACAAGAACAGTTTTCTCCTGTGTGAGACAACGTGTTTGAGACTAAAAAAAACTTAGGGGGCAGGGGCGGAGGCTCTGGGGGCCCCTAAAATCCCGGGGCCAGGGGCTCCAGCCCAGGGTAGCCCCTGCGAAAATCCGGGCGTGCTTGTAGTATTTCCATCTGTAGTACAGATGACGTTCGTGTTATGAGCATTCCATTATTTTCTTTGTAAAAGGATGTTTTTTGATTGCCTCCTGTTTCAAAAGGGAATGGCAAATAAGGAACATAGTTAAACACACCATTTCAAATAACTAATTAGATCAACGTTTTAACTCTTCATACAGTGATGAGAGCTGGAAACAGTTATACATTTGATAAAGTTATAAAAGATCATTTTAATAAGTGCCTAAAAGCAGGTTGTTGGATAGTAGTTGCTCAACAAGATTCTGTTGAACCCACCTCTTGATCTGAACGTTTGGGGTAATTTATATAGATTTAGTGCTGACTTTTTCTTATTTTTTCATTTACAGGTCAAATCTGGACTTCTGATGATCGTGAAGGAACACGCAAAATAAGATTGTGAATAATTTATATCTGAAAAGGGGAAATGCACTTTACAATCACATGTTTCCACAGCTGTGATGGACAAGCAGAGGAACCTTACCATAACTGGTTTTACATTTCTCCCCTTTTCAGCAGATTAATTAATGTTGAATGAATGCTTAATGTTGCAGTGTAAACAATGAAGGGAAGATCTATTTCACTGCACCATTTTTTATCCTATAGGTTAACAGGTGGAACATGCTGCAGAGCAGAACTAATCACGTTAACTAACAAACTAACCAACTAATCACTAATATATGCCAAGGTTTTCTCATTATTTGTTGAAACCTCTCAATTGTTGTTTACACCGTATGTTGAAATTACATATGGTTATTCTTACGCCTGTGAAATATGACTGTGAGTTTGATCCAGGAGGTCCAGAAAGGATTGAAGGTTGTTGAGATGAATGAGTCAGACAGAATGTGAATGTTACAGACAGATTAATGTGACTATATATATGTTTGTGCCTGGTGAATGTGCAGTACAATAGTTGTGTGTTGATAGATTTTTGTGTATTGATAGATTTTTGAGAAAGGTGTACAGGGTTTTCACTACTTTTCTATAGATATAATTTAGTTTTATCAATTTTGATTCTTAGATTTGAACGATAATTAGAAATGTTTTAGAGGATATATTTTAGCCTTTGTTAAGAAGTATCAGAGTAGCCTAGCTGGTGAATTTTACTGATAGGAAATGTTTGTGGTAGAACATTCTGGTACAGAGAATAATATATATATATATATATATATATATATATATATATATATATATATATATATATATATATATATATATATATATATATATATATATATAGGAAATGGATGTGAATAAGATAATTGAGTTTGACAGGTTATGGAAGGATTTTTGTGTTTTCTGTTCGGATCAGATTAATCATAGATTTAGTGTTAATTTTCTGAATGTGGTCTTAGCCCTTATCACAGACATCTCTGAATAAGAGCAGTTGAGCTTTTCTCAGATATCGGATTAGTTAACAGAGTAGTGTAGGGCTTTTCCCCTTACAGGTGTCTATGAAGAAGATGAAGAGGCCTGACAACAGTTCATATTCTTTGCTAAGGTTAACACATACCAGAAATGGAACAGAGTATATGCAATGTTTTGAAGTTGTTAAGAGTTGATAAATCAAATTTTGGGAAATTTAAGGGTTTTTGAGAAAGTATTGAATTTATAAGGTCTGATTAAAGTCCAGTTGTTTTTTATTGAACGCCTTTTTAAAGGTATTGAATTTAACTTCATTATTCTTGCATATACCCTGTAGAGGCGTGTTTTGTGAGGGACAGTCCGCACGGTTCTTTCTTGTTTTTATTTGTTTGTTTTAGTATCTATTTTTGTCTTGTTTGTTTTTGTCTGTTTTATTCTTGTTCATTGTTTTTGTTTGTTTTGTCTTGTTTCTATTTGTTTGTTCTGTTTTATTCTTTATTTGTTTGTTTTGTTCTTATTCTGTTTCTTCTTGTTCTTTGTTGTTGGTTGTTTTCTTTGTTTGTACTTTCTTACCTTTACTTTTATTAGTTATTACCATGTAGTATTAATGATTATTTTTATATAAGGTGTTTTATATTCTGGGTGGGTAACTTAGATGTAATATTGCTGTGGGTGGGAATGTTAGAGATTTCCAATGTGTATCCAGTTTTTAATTGCATTCTCACATAGAACATATAGGATTTTGTTGACATGATGTTTGTCATGTCAAAAGGGGAATTGAAATATATTTCTATCAGTATTACATTACACCCATTATGTTCTATTATTTGTATTCACTTAATTCTGCCTTATAATGTGAAATGTGACACAAGGCAGAACGTTTTTCTCTCGGGCTTTGTTTTCACTAGGGAACAGTTACACGCCTGCACAATTCAACAGACCCAACATTTGATGTTTACATTGAAGCTGATAGTTTGTTGACAGAAAGGAGGGTCACGTGGTAGTGTAGGTGGTTCCAGGGCGGTCCCGAAGCAGTCCAAGGCGGTTCCAGGTTCCAGGAGGCGGTGACGACATCCAGGGTTTTATAACCGTGGCCCTGCCTTTGAAGATGTGTGTGTGGACTTGTGCTCGGTGAGAGGTCTGTTGTTGCTGTAAGGTTTATTCTTATTATGTACAATAAACCTGCATAAACTTGCACATTTGTTTCAGAGCTTCCTTCAACCTTTTGAATTCGCAACAATTTGGTGACCACCGACGTTGGAGGTTGTGAAGGGAGACGATTTGGAGGGTTTCCCCCCACCGACAGGGCCGAGCACGCGCGTAGTCAACAACCGGTGCTTCACAGAGTAGGTGAGCAGAACTCCTCTTACACAAAACGTCTGCGTTTGGACACACTAAATTATTTGGTGACTGAGGGCTGTTTGTCTCCAGGTGGGCCAATGGTTTATAATGTTAGCAGCTAAAAGTAAAAAACGTGAACTACTGTTGGTATTTCATTTGAATGTGCATTTTTTTTGCGGTTCTTGTACATGTAAGTAAATTGTACCATGGCCAAACCGTGGCCCTGCCTTTGAAGATGTGTGTGTGGACTTGTGCTCGGTGAGAGGTCTGTTGTTGCTGTAAGGTTTATTCTTATTATGTACAATAAACCTGCATAAACTTGCACATTTGTTTCAGAGCTTCCTTCAACCTTTTGAATTCGCAACATATACTATACAGCCAATACAGTATAGGGTATCCAAACCACCTCAGCTGACTCCTTTCAATGAGGAGGAGCAGGGCTGTACTCCAACCTCCCCCTACTCACCCAATATGGAAGACTGAGCCCAGCGACCCTACAGAGTGAGATATTTTCTGCCATTTGGAACCAAGACCTCATTTCCCTATGATCATAGTTAAGCAATGGAACACTGACAAACCTATTGACTCCCATTTCAGTTCCTCCTATCAACATGACTGACTGGAGTATCACCCCAGTTAATGCAGATGAGACCCCAATCTGTCAATCTGTCTCCAACTCCATTCTACCCTCACTTGCAAACAAGCCTTACATTTTTGAACTCATCCATTTAAATCAAGGACTCACCCCAAACCAAAAGGGAGTGTTACTTGGCTGGTTGAGAACCATGTTTGTTTCTCTTGCCATTGACCTACAAAACCCCATACAACATTATATTTTGGTCATTTCTATGGCTCTTCTTCAGTGCTTAGCATTTTTTATATTCAATAAGATTCTGATAATTGTGATTTCCTCTTAATATTTTGAAAGCTTTATTTCTAGACTTCATTATTTGTTCCCAATCTTTTTTCCACCATGTATCTTTTTCTTATTCTTACCTCCTTTCTTTTTTTTATTTCTTTGCTGCATCTGTAAGAGTGGCACCTGTTGCAGCTCCAAGATGGCCACCAATCATCCACAGCTGACGGTCATCCACCTGACGAGCTCCACCTATACTTAAGGCTGCAGTCAAGTTCTACTCTTATAACTAAGCGGCAAACTCATTATTATTAGAGTTGGATAGAATACAAGCTAAAGCGCTCAGAATATGTTGTGGAGCTTTTAGAACGTTTCCGATTCCTGCTCTGCAACAGGTGATTACTGGAGAAATGCCACTGGATTTAAGGCGGATGAAAATGTCAGCAAATTATTGGTTGAATTTACAAGGACATGAGGATAGTCATCCTACTAAAAATGTTTTCAGAGAATGTTGGGAGTATGGCCATAATGTACGCAGTTTTGGGTGGGATGGAAATATGTATGCAAATCATCTGGGAATAATTAATATAGTGTGCTGTAAAACTGTAAATAAATCAATAATTGCACCATGGATGTTTGAAATGCCAATAATAAATTTAGAAACCAAAAAAGTAGAACAGTCCTGTGGAGGTTTGTATCAAATTGTTCAGCAATATTTAGACATACGTTATGTAAATATGACAAAAATTTATACAGATGCATCTAAAGAGAAAAATGGTAGAACAGGAGTAGCAGAATATATTCCTAAAAAATTTTTTTTTTGAAACGGAGAACAACAGATAATTTATCAATTTTTTCAGCAGAAATGTTGGCAATAATTTTGGCATTACAATGGGTGGTGGAGGAAAGGCCCAGAGAGGTAGTCATCTGTTCAGATTCAATGGGCCTCATGCACAAACCATTCGTACGCACAGATTTGTGCTTATCCTGTGCGTACGAGTGATTAAGGATCATTTGTGGCATCCAACAATGTTTTCGTATCCTACGAATTTATTCAGATACGAACAAAATTTACGAGTGGTCCGGAGCTGTCGTATAATTTAGGAGCGCCGGTCTGCTGTCATCCAGACGGAATTCCACCAAGAAAAACTGCATATTTCGTTACTTAGAGAATATTATGAGTGTAAAAAAGTCACGCGCCACAATTGTTTATGACAATAGGTAATTCTGTTTGAATAATAATTATAATTTTAGGTTTAATTTGTCTCGGTATATAATGCGGTCAGCGGGAAGTGTAACCAGCTGTGACGCGTCATGGCTGATCTCCTGCTGTTGGAGGCCTTAGCACAGCGGGCCCTCAGAAGAGCCCGTGTATTCCGAGAGCGTGCTGATTTACTGGCTGAAAGTGATGAGTGGTTGTTGTCGCGGTTCAGATTGCCACGGCATGTGCTGCTGCAGATTTGCACTGCACTGGAACCGCAACTGCGCAGACAGACACGCAGATCAAACCCCATCCCTCCACATGTCCAGATCCTTACAACATTAGGAGTTCTGGCCACGGGAACCTTTCAAAGGGAGATCGGAGACAGATCTGGTGTGTCGCAGTCCTCGGTGAGTCGTGCGCTCCCCTCGGTCATCAAAGCCCTCCTCAGATTAACACCCAGGTACATACAATTCCCATACACCGCCGCAGAACAAGTACAAATTAAGACTGATTTTCATGCTGTTGCCGGACTGCCTAACACCATCGGAGCAGTAGACTGTACACACATACGCATAAAAGCACCCTCACCTGACGCATTCCCATTCCTCAATCGGAAGCAATACCACTCTATAAATGTCCAGATCATATCTGATTCAAAATATAACCTGCTAAATGTGGTTGCGCGATGGCCAGGAGGAGCGCATGACTCATTTGTGCTGCAAAACAGTGCTGTTGGCATGAGTCTTGCGCAAGGTGCGCATGGAGATGGCTGGCTTGTTGGTAAGTGAATACATAATTTGTGATCGAGGATTTAAAATTATTCTCTGATCATTTACCTTTAACTCACTATCTTCCACAGGTGATCGAGGCTATGCATTGGCCCCATGGCTTATGACACCTCTAAACAACCCCCAGACAAGACAGGAGCGCTTATATAATATGATGCATACACGCACCCGTGCTGTGGTTGAGCGCACAATTGGAGTTTTGAAGGCCCGGTGGATGTGCCTTGATACCGCAGGTGGCAAACTCCTCTACACACCGGAGAAGGCATGCCGAATTATTCTGGCATGCTGCATATTACATAATATTGCAGTGAAGGAAGGCATTCCATTCCCCGATCCAGCACCAGCAGATGACATGCCAGAAGAACCCCCACATGGACCACCACAGAGAAATGCAGTCATGACGAGACAGCAGCTAATTGCACGGCTTTAGGGTAGGCCATGTTGTACCCTAATTAATTTAATATAACCAAAAGCTTCATTCACACTTTGGAAACATATTTGTTTATTTACATATTTGTTTATTTACATATTTGTTTATTTACATTTCATGTATTCGGCGTTTTGGTCAGCACGTCTGCAATGCGTGCCAGACTGTCTGAGATCTGCACCAGGGTGCCTGAGATCTGCACCAGGGTGCCAGAAATGTCCTGCATGCTGTTAAACATCTTCTCCTGGTTCTGCAGGACGGCATCTGACACCACCTGTGTGTGCGGGGGACGGCGGGGGCCCGACACGCCAGAGGGCCCGGCCTGCGGTGCCACGCGTGATTGCTCTTCATCTGAATAAAAGGAAATTTGACACATTAGTCACACCATTTCTTCAACATCACATATTAAAAATATTTTACCAACGGAAATCATGAACTGGACTACTGAGTGATGAATGTGTGTCTTTCATTTATGCTGTCAGTTAAGATGCATTTAAATATAAAGTCAGTTAAGATGCATTTAAATAAAAAGTCAGTTAAGATGCATTTAAATAAATAGTCTTGTGTCATTATTATACTTACCACTACTGTCAGTTTCCGCCATGTCCTCACGTCCAGGTCCATGTAGGTCGGTGTCCAGAGGAACATCCTCGGATGGAACGCCCGACACCGTCACCTCACCCATGATGGCATTAATCTGCTCATCCATGTCGGTGACAGTTGCTGTCCCCTGACCACCCCCTGTTGCGGTCATGGAGCTGCGTGCTGCGGCGAGACGTTTTTTGGATGCCATTTTCAGGTCAAACCATTTCTTTTTCACCTCCGCAACTGCACGACCCACGGGGGACACGCCATTCACAGCGACGCATATGTCGTCCCATGCTTTGGCCTTAGCTGGTCCTCTGATGCCATGTGTGACGCTGCTAAATAGGACAGCTTTTCGTTTTCCTATCTCGGCGAGCAGGACCTCTATCTCCGCAGCCGTGAAATTCCTCTTCTTGCTTCTCGCTGACATTCTCATGTACGGACACTTCCTGCTGTCAGAGGCAGGAAGCGTGGCCTTATATGGTGTTTTGAGGGGTGGAGATTATGTAGATTACCTTCAGGCGGGCACGCGCAGCTGTCTGGAACAGGTGGGATCCATCAACTTTAAGCAGCCCGTTTACACACATTTCTTGAGGATAGAAGGCTTTGATGGATCTGACGTGGCATGTTCGTACGAACGCTTCGTACGGACAAAGGTAGGAGGAATTTGGGATAAGAATACGAACTCTGTCGTGCATGAGGCCCATTGTCTTGCCTAACTAGTATTATCAGTGGAAAATCTGACAGCCGTCCAGATCTTATCGCAGAAGTTAATTATTTGGTTTATGTAATAATGCAACAGAATATAAGTATTCAATTCACATGGGTTCCAGCACATAAAGGAATTGTTGGCCATGAAAAAGTTGATAAGTTGGCTAAAGAAGCAGTTAAAGCAAGAGAAATTGAATATGATGTCCCATTAAGTAAGTCAAAGTCAAAGTCAAAGTCAAAGTCAACTTTATTGTCAGATCTGCAATATGTACTGTACAGGACATACACAGGACCGAAATTGCGTTTCTCTCAGTCCCTCGGTGCAACAGTAAACATCTAAACATTGAAACACTGAAACATATAATAATAGACATAAGCATAAAATAGTAAAACTAACACTGTCCTGAGTTTTTTGCATAGTGGTATAAGAGTATGAAAATTTACACCAACTCTAAAACTAAAACATTAAACATTTAATGAACATAATACTGTCCTGAGTTTTTGCATACTAGTATAAAAAAAGAGTATAAAAAGTATAACTAAAATAAACTAAAGGTTTCTAGCATTGACATTTGCAAAGTGGCAAAGCAGCGTATGAGTTAATGTACACAGTATATGTATGAGGTAGTAGTTGATGTTGTTATAGAGGCAAAAAGTGGCATATGCAGTAAGGCACATTGGGCATCCCTAAGTAAGACCGTTCAGAGCACACTGTATATGTATCAGCAGTGGTGTAGATATTAGAGTAGTGTAAATGTAAACAGTAGTAATTACATGTAAGCAGTAGTAAAAAAAGTAAACAGTATTAATAAATGTAAACAGAGAATGTAAACAGTATTATGATTATAGGCAGTGATGTAATACAAACATTAGTGCAAGTATGAGAAGTAGTGCAAACTGTATGAGCACATGACCGAGAGTTTAGTGAATAACCCGTTTGATGACACAGAGTCCAGTGTTAAAATCTTTGTGTTTTGTGGTAATGTGTGAGAAAGTTTTAGTGTTAAGGCAGTTCAAATGGGAGGGGGGGCAGAGCAGGCAGAGTGTTTAGCATCCTGACTGCCTGATGAACAGAGCTGTCTCTCAGTCTGCTGGTTCGAGCCTGGAGACTCCTCAGTCTCCTTCCTGATGGCAGCAGTCTGAAGCAGCTGTGTAGTGGGTGTGTGGGATCACCTGCCATGCAGTGGGCTTTCCGAGTGAGGCGTTTGCTGTGTAAGTCCTGCAGTGAGGGGAAGGAGGTGCCGACTATCTTCTCAGCTGCTCTCACAATGCGCTGGAGGCTCTTGCGGCAGGATGCAGTACATGCACCAAACCACACAGTGATGCAGCTGGTCAGGACACTTTCTATGGCACCTCTGTAGAAGGTGCTCATGATGGGGGTTGAAGCTCCAGCCCTTTTCAGCTTGCGGAGAAAGTAGAGACGCTGGTGAGCCTTCTTTGCCAGTGCTGCAGTGTTCCTGCTCCAGGACAGGTCCTTCGAGACGTGCACTCCCAGGAACTTGGTGCTGTCTACTCTCTCCACTGCGGTGCTGTTGATGGTCAGAGGGGCATGCTGGGCATCCCTCTTCCTGAAGTCCACAACAATCTCCTTTGTCTTCTCCACGTTGAGAGTGAGATTGTTGTGTCCGCACCACAAGGCCAGGCGGCTCACCTCGTTCCTGTAGTCCGTCTCATCGTTGTTGCTGATGAGACCCACCACTGTTGTGTCGTCCGCAAACTTGATGAAGTGGTTGGAGCTGTATGATGGTGTGCAGTCGTGTGTTAGCAGGGTGAATAGAAGGGGGCTCAGCACACATCCTTGTGGGGCCCCTGTGTTCAATGTGATGGTGCTAGATGTGTTACTCCCGACTCGTACTGTCTGTGGTCTCCCGGTCAGGAAGTCTAGCAGCCAGTTACACATTGAGGTGTTCAGCCCCAGACTGTCCAGTTTAAGGATGAGCTGTTGGGGGATGATGGTGTTAAATGCCGAGCTGAAGTCGATGAACAACATTCTAACATAGGAGTCCTTCGTGTCCAGATGTGTGAGAGCTGTGTGAAGGGCAGAGGAGATGGCATCGTCGGTTGAGCGATTAGGTCGGTATGCAAATTGGAAGGGATCCAGGGAGTCAGGGAGGACAGATGTGATGCTTTTCATGACTAGCCGTTCAAAGCACTTCATCAGGATGGGGGTGAGTGCTACTGGGCGATAGTCATTGAGGCATGCGGGCGTTGCCTTCTTTGGGACAGGGATGATGGTGGTGGCTTTGAAACAGGTGGGGACGATGGCCTGGCTCAGTGAGATGTTAAAGATGTCCGTGAAGACCGCTGCGAGTTCCCCTGCACAGTCCTTCAGCACACGACCAGGTATGTTGTCAGGACCAGAGGCCTTCCGGGCGTTAATCTTGATGAATGATCGCCTTACGCCAGGGGTGTCAAACTCGTTTTCACCGAGGGCCACATCGGCATAATGGCTGACCTTGAAGGGCCAGATGTAACTTATAAATGTAACTAAATGTAATCTAATGTAATGTAAAATAAATGTAACTACCGTACTCCTTAATGTTGAATAACTCATTTATTATAACTTATTCAACTGACAATTACAGTTGCATAGAAAACATCTGTTTGCTTGTTGCTCTAACATAAATCCTTTTAAAATTTGTCAGCTTATGAAAACCCACATAACTCCATTAATGAAGGATGAAATTGTCCAAGTTAATTAAAAAAAAAACATAAAACTGAGCTGCAAAGAACATGTATGACACATGTAGCATCTCACCCAAAAAGGCTACACACAGCCTTGCATCCAACTGTGAATGACAACAATTTGTGTGCATACACATACCAAAATAAAGGTTGACTCAGTTCACAACTATATTACCGTACTCAAGTTGTTTGGTTAGTCTTTGATGAGGAGATGCTGCCTGTCCTTGAACACACCAAGTGGATTCTCTCTCTATGATTGATCATGTTCTGAAAATGATAAACACAAAACAAAATGCAAGCACAATCATTAAATTGCACACAGTTGAAATGTTCTTCTTCTTTGTTGAATTACATTTTATTATATTTTAATTAATCTAAAAAAGCTAAGTCTGGTCCTCTGGACATTTAAAAAGCAAAACAAAACTTCATCTTTCAGGGATGAAAATGTTCACATCCTTGATAGAGAGGAACAATGGTTTGAGAGACGAGTAAAAGAGGCCATCTTTGTGAAAAGAAACCATCCAAGGAAGGGGAACATATTATTTTAGGTGGCTGAAATAATCACCTGTTTTTTGTTTTGTTTTTTTGAATGTCCAGAGGACCACACTTAGCTTTTTTCTACCTGGATTATTGAGAATGCATCAGGATATATTTGAATTAAATTTTAAGAAAATGCTAACCTGACAAACAGGAAAGTGGACAAGATTGTCCTGTTTCACTTGCCACATCCATAAGTCCAATTTTCGCAGGAAAGCCGTGATCGCGTCGGACATCTGCGTGATGACTTGTTTGCGTCCCTGCAGCTTCTGATTCAGCTGGGCGAGATGGTCGGTTATGTCGCACAACAAAGTCACACAGCCACTTTGAAGCTAGCTTTCACTGCAGCCTCGTTTTTGGCTGTGGGTTTCATGAACAAACTCTGCTGCGACCGCAGTTTGCCTTTTAATTCTTGGCAGAATGTGTTGCTTTTCTTGAAGGCTAGCTTTAGCGTACTTAGCTCCGTGTTTGGTTTCAAAACCGACACCGCCTCGTAACACAAAAGACATACCGGTCTTTCTCCTGGAAGCACAAACAAGTATTCGCCTTCCCATCTTTCTTGAAACTTCCGTCTGCATCAACTTTTCTCTTTCTGGACATGTTGGGATCATTATTTATATCTCAATTCCACTCGTTGGCATGAAGGTAGAAACACTGCCTCGGCTACCGTAGTCGAAAGGCATTGTGGGAAAACCGTTGTCGAAAGGCATAGTGGGCTACCGTAGTCGAAAGGCATTGTGGGAAATGTAGTTTTTGGTCAAAACTCGCTCGTATTAATTTTTAGACACTCAAAACTTTTTAATTAAACTCTCGCGGGCCAGATAAAATGACATGGCGGGCCACATCTGGCCCGCGGGCCAAGAGTTTGACACATGTGACTTACGCTGTCTGAGGACAGCGTCAGCACCTGGCCATCAGGAGAGGGGGGGAGTTTATGTGCTGGTGTGCTGTTACTTGCCTCGAACCGAGCAAAGAACTCATTCAGTTCATTCAGCGCAGAGGCTGAGCTGTCACAGGTCTGGGGGGGTGGTTTGTAGTTTGTGATGGTCTGTATTCCCTGCCACAGACTGCGTGTATCCCTGCTGTCCTTGAAACGGTGAGCTATTTTCC
The DNA here is from genome assembly GCA_038048925.1 of Garcialebias charrua. Classification (NCBI taxonomy): domain Eukaryota; kingdom Metazoa; phylum Chordata; class Actinopteri; order Cyprinodontiformes; family Rivulidae; genus Garcialebias; species Garcialebias charrua. The sequence goes on along the minus strand of JBBPBX010015310.1, from coordinate 14,182 downwards.
CAGAATACTGCTTCTTTGCCTTTCTGATGCCCCGGTCCAGGTTGTTTCTGGCTGCCCTCAGGCCCACCTGATCTCCCGCTTTGAAGGCAGCATTCCTGGCTCTCAGGAGTCTGTAAACCTCAGCTGTCAGCCATGGCTTCTGGTTAGCCCGAACAGTGATGGTTTTAAGGTTGGTTACATCATCAATGCACTTGGTGATGTATGAACATACAGTGTCTGAGTACTCCTGGAGACATGTGGTGTTGTTTGTGGTAGCAGCTTCTTTGAACATACTCCAATCTGTGGTGTCAAAACAGTCCTGGAGTGCCTCTGAAGACCCCTCTGGCCACACTCGTATCTGCTTGCGGACTGGTTTTGTGACTTTCACCAGCGGCCTGTATGCTGGCTTTAGCATGACACAGATATGGTCCGAAGCACCAATGTGGGGGAGGGGGACGGCTCTGTAGGAATTTTTCATGGTGGTGTAAACCTGGTCCAGGGTGTGGTTTCCTCTTGTTGCAAAGTTTATGTTTCTGTATGTTTTTGGTAATACACTCTTTAAATCTGCATGGTATAAAGCAGAAATAAAAATAATTGTTAAAGATAAAATAAATGATATGTGGCAGGAGAGGTGGGATTTAGAGGAAAGAGGAAGACATTTACATAACATACAGAAGGAGGTACTCCTAAGTGACGATAGTAGTTTAATGACTAGGAGGGAGGAAGTATGGATTAACAGGTTGAGGATTGGGCATACTACATTAAATAGTAGTCTAAAGATAATAGGAAAACATCCATCAGGTGACTGCTCTAATTGTGGGGTACTGGATAGTGCATTAACAGAGTACCCGAGTTTTCGACAACTCGAGTGCTTTGACTTCTATCGAGGCTTTTTTGTCCACCTCGGGTAGCCGTAGTGACGTCACATTTCACATTTCACAGCGCGCGGGGCAGCTTTTAGCTTTTAGTAGACGCTACAAAATGGATTCCTGTGTGCGCACGGATGTTAATGGAGCAGGCCGTCTTGTCAAAAAGGTAAAACAGTTTATAATTTTATAAAATGCGCTACTTCGTGTTGACTTTCTTTGTAGTAGATTGTGACAGCAGAGGGCAGTGTTGCAATGCAGGTCCCATATTATAACACGGCCGAAACGGCTTCCTGTCTCTCGTTTCACAAACAAAAAAAAACAAATATTCATCTCTCTAGAGCTACCAAAAACCTATAAACACAATCTCTAAAAGTAAACCTAAATTGCACAGCTGCAGGCGGTGGTACGGTGTGGCTGTGGCCCCATTTGTTTTTTAAGTTTCGGTTTTCAGCGCATTACTTTCACTTTTAAAATTAATAATAATAACTAATAGTTTTGTTTTTCCTGTGACTTATCTGCAGTATGATACATGATAGGAGCATAATAAATGCTCCCAATGTTTTGTTGGTCTTTTTTTTCTTTTTGTAAAGACGTTTTTAGGCATTTATATTTATTTATTTATTTTGCATCGTAAGACACTGTGACGTCATCGGCTACTCGAGCGTCGTTCGAGTTTTTTTATGTTAATGTCGAGGTTAAAAATTATGTACTCGTTCAACCCCTAGTACTGGAAGGAGTGGAACATGTGTTGCTTTATTGTAAGAAATATAATAAAGAGAGGAAGGCACTGGAAAGGGTAATGGGGAGTTCAGTGACAATGGTTACTTTATTGAAGGAAAATCAGTCACAGGGTATAACTAAAGCACTTGTTAAATATTTGAAAGTTACAAAATTAGCTGAAAGGATTTCCATCCATCCATCCATCCATCCATTTTCGTCCGCTTATCCGGGGTCGGGTCGCGGGGGTAGCAGCCTAAGTAGGGAGGCCCAGACTTCCCTCTCCCCAGCCACTTGGAGCAGCTCCTCTGGGGGAATCCCAAGGCGTTCCCAGGCCAGCCGAGAAACATAGTCCCTCCAGCGTGTCCTGGGTCTTCCTCTGGGTCTCCTCCCGGTGGGACATGCCCGGAACACCTCACCAGGGAGGCGTCCAGGAGGCATCCTAACCAGATGCCCGAGCCACCTCAACTGGCTCCTCTCGATGTGGAGAAGCAGCGGCTCTACTCCGAGTCCCTCCCGGATGACTGAGCTTCTCACCCTATCTCTAAGGGAGAGTCCAGACACCCTGCGGAGAAAACTCATTTCAGCCGCTTGTATCCGAGATCTCGTTCTTTCGGTCACAACCCAAAGCTCATGACCATAGATGAGGGTGGGAACGTAGATCGATCGGTAAATTGAGAGCTTTGCCTTTCGACTCAGCTCTCTCTTCACCACGACAGACCGGTACAGCGCCCGCTTCACTGCGGATGCTGCACCTATCCGCCTATCGATCTCACGCTCCAGTTTTCCCTCATTCGTGAACAAGACCCCGAGATACTTAAACTCCTCCACTTGGGGCAGGACCTCCTCCCCGACCTGGAGAGGGCACTCTACCCTTTTCCGGCTCAAGACCATGGCCTCGGATTTGGAGGAACTGATCCTCATCCCGGCCGCATCACACTCGGCTGCAAACCGCTCCAGCGAAAGCTGTAGATCACGACCTGATGAAGCCAATAGGACCACATCATCTGCAAAAAACAGAGAAGCGATTCTAAGGCCACCAAAACGGATCCTCTCAACACCTTGGCTGCGCCTAGAAATTCTGTCCATAAAAGTTATGAACAGAATCGGTGACAAAGGGCAACCTTGGCGGAGTCCAACTCTCACTGGAAACGAGCCTGACTTACTGCCGGCAATGCGGACCAAGCTCTGACACCGGTCGTACAGGGACCTAACAGCCCATATCAATGGGCCTGGTACCCCATACTCCCGGAGTACCCCCCACAGAACCCCCCGAGGGACGCGGTCGAATGCCTTTTCCAAGTCCACAAAGCACATGTAAACTGGTTGGGCAAACTCCCACGTACCCTCCAGGACCCTGCTGAGGGTGTAGAGCTGGTCCAGTGTTCCACGACCAGCACAAAAACCACACTGTTCCTCCTGAATCCGAGTCTCGACTATCCGATGGACCCTCCTCTCCAGAACCCTTGAATAGACCTTACCAGGGAGGCTTAAGAGTGTGATCCCCCTATAGTTGGAACACACTCTACGGCCCCCCTTTTTGAATAGAAGATCCACCACCCCAATCTGCCAATCCAAGGGAACTGCCCCCGATGTCCACGCAATATTGCAGAGTTGCGTAAGCCAACACAACCCCACAACATCCAGAGCCCTAAGGAACTCAGGGCGAATCTCATCCACCCCCGGAGCCCTGCCACCGCAGAGCTTTTTAACCACCTCGGTGACCTCAGCACCAGAGATTGGAGAGCCCGACCCAAAGTCCCCAGGCTCCGCTTCCTCAGTGGAAGACGTGCCAGTAGGATTGAGGAGGTCTTCGAAGTACTCCGCCCACCGACTCACAACATCCCGAGTTGAGGTCAACAGCACGCCATCCCCACCATAAATGGTGTTGGTCGCGTACCGCTTTCCCCCCCTGAGACGCCGGATGGTGGACCAGAATCGCCTCGAAGCCGTACGGAAGTCATTCTCCATGGCCTCTCCGAACTCCTCCCACGCCCGAGTTTTTGCCTCAGCAACCACCCGAGCCGCATGCCGCTTGGACTGTCGGTACCTATCTGCTGCTTCCGGGGTCCCACAGGCCAAAAAGGCCCAATAGGACTCCTTCTTCAGCATGACAGCATCCCTCACCGCCGGTGTCCACCACCGGGTTCGAGGGTTGCCACCACGACAGGCACCAACAACCTTGCGGCCACAACTCTGATAAGCTGCCTCGACAATAGAGGCGCGGAACATGGCCCACTCGGGCTCAATGTCCCCCGCCTCCCTCGGAACGTGTTCAAAGCTCTCCCGGAGGTGGGAGTTAAAGCTCCGTCTTACGGGAGACTCTGCCAGACGTTCCCAGCAGACCCTCACAATACGTTTGGGTCTGCCAGGTCTGACCGGCATCCTCCCCCACCATCGGAGCCAACTCACCACCAGGTAGTGGTCAGTGGACAGCTCCGCCCCTCTCTTCACCCGAGTGTCCAGGACATGCGGCCGCAGATCAGATGAGACAACAACAAAGTCGATCATCGAACTGCGACCTAGGGTGTCCTGGTGCCAAGAGCACATATGTACACCCTTATGCCTGAACATGGTGTTCGTTATGGACAATCCATGACGAGCACAGAAGTCCAACAACAAAACACCACTCGGGTTCAGATCAGGGGGGCCGTTCCTCCCAACCACACCCCTCCAGGTCTCACTGTCATTGCCCACGTGAGCGTTGAAGTCCCCCAGCAGAACAAGGGAGTCCCCAGGAGGCGCACTCTCCAATACCCCCTCCAAGGACTCCAAAAAGGGTGGGTAATCTGCGCTGCCGTTTGGCGCATAGGCACAAACAACAGTCAGAGCCCGTCCCCCCACACGTAGGCGAAGGGAGGCTACCCTCTCGTTCACCGGGGTGAACCCCAACGTACAGGCACCAAGATGGGGGGCAACAAGTATGCCCACTCCTGCTCGGCGCCTCTCACCAGGGGCAACTCCAGAGTAGAAGAGTGTCCAACCCCTCTCAAGGAAACTGGTTCCAGAGCCAGAGCCATGTGTTGAGGTGAGTCCGACTATTTCTAGCCGGAACCTCTCAACCTCACACACTAGCTCAGGCTCCTTCCCCACCAGAGAGGTGACATTCCATGTCCCAATGGCCAGCTTCTGTAGCCGAGTATCAGACGCCAGGGCCCCCGACCCCGGCCACCACCCATCCCACATTGCACCCGACCCTTTTGGCCCCTCCCATAGGTGGTGAGCCCATGTGAAGGGGGACCCACGTCTCCTCTTTGGGTTGTGCCCGGCCGAGCTCCATGGGTGAAAGCCCGGCCACCAGGCGCTCGCCAACGTGCCCCACCTCTGGGCCTGGCTCCAGAGTGGGGCCCCGGTGACCCGCGTCCGGGCGAGGGAACATTTTGTCCATTTATTTTACTCATCATAAGGGGTCTTTGGGCTGCACTTTGTCTGGTCCCTCACCTAGGACCTGTCTGCCTTGGGTGACCCTACTAGGGGCATGAAGCCCCTGACAGCATAGCTCCTAGGATCATTGGGACACTCAAACCCCTCCACCATGGTAAGGTGGCAGCCCAGGGAGAGGATTAAATTTTATTTATTTTTTTTGAAAGTACATTGACGCTTGAATTACATCTCCGTCCGGTTGATGGCGGTAATACACTGAGTTTGTAAACTGCCAGAAAACACCATCGAAGAAGAAGAAGTTCTACTCTTCGCTGAAGCATTTTATGCCTACACACGGTATTTATGTTTCTAACCAGGTTGTGAGTACATTGAAAGAAACTTACCCTGTTCTTGTTGTGTTCTCAGTCATCGTGATCCTGGTTCCAGCTCTCTGCTTGTTGTGCTTTGCCCTCCAGCCACTTGCCTGTCTCTCTCGCCCTCTGGGACTCATCTCAAGGAGTTAAAGGAGAAATGTAATCAAATCTGAAAAAAATCGATATAACAAGAATTTCATATAGTAAACAACACACATAAACATACTTAGTATGCTTTTTTCAAGTCAGTAGCTTAAAGAAATAGTTTTTTACATTTTTCCTGCTACATGCCGAAGTGCAGTGATTTCTGTAGTAATTTTCTGGACGCACTTTTATGACGCAATTAAGACCTCCTTTGCTATCTTACAATAACACTGAAGCTATAAACCCATCATTACTGTCCTCTTGTCTGTCATTTAAAATGGAAGCAGAAGACTTTTTTGAATCTGAAGGATATCACTTTAGTTTGTCAAAAACAGTTTGGTGATTTAGTGCATTAATGGGCATTTCTATCCTGGAAATACGAATAGCCGTGCGTTAGCCGCCGCATGCTAACATTAGCATGCTAGCGCCGTATGCTAACGTGGAAGTGGGGGTGTTGAAAATGTCCTGAAACAGTTACCAATGTCTTGTTAAGCTCTGTCTTCCCCAGAACATAGTAGGATCTAAAATGATTTTTAAAGATGAAGGAGCAAGTTGAAACATGCTGTCTCCCTCCTTGCTAGCAGGCTCCATTGGGAGCTGCCTGGCTAACTAACTACGGTGGCCCTACACGGCCAAAATTCTACAGCGGCCGAATGCACAGGAGCGGTAAAAATACAATATAAAATTTTAAAAAAGTTTTAAAATCGATTTTGGGGCTTTTAGAATCGATTCTGAATCGCCAGGACTAAGAATCTTGATTCTTTAAAAAATAGATTTTTTTTGCTGCATCCCTAATTGCTACACACTGAAACCTTTTTGTCCACAACTAGATACACACACTAATATTACTGTATGAGGGACGACCGTGGCACTGCCTACGTCATATTCAGGGGACGGAGAGCAGGCAGGGGGAGGGGGGTCAAAAACACCAGATGAGAATTTTTTCACTTTGCAAAGTCTAAATTTGAGTTAGGATGACATTTTTGACTTGTGAAAATTTCTCAACAAGCTTATTTTATGCTTTTCATTAGACTACTATTAGCTTAAAAACACTTTTCATTTCTCCTTTAAGGATTCTCTGGAACAATCATCCTCCTCTTTTCATCCGTAAGGAAAACATCAAACAAACAAGATCAATTATTCTGAAAGAACTTTCTGGTCAAGCCCATCTGACTGTCTTCTTTTCATCTTCCAGTAAATCCAGAGGACCCATGTACATTTGTAAATAGTTATTCCCACCGTAAATAATAAACACTGTTACTTTTGCACCTTTTTGTCTTGTGTCGTTCTGGGTCTCGTTACCAACTGGGTTACCCTTTGAGATCATAACAGTTCATGCTTCAGCCTAAAACAAAACCCATAAAGAGACCATGAACGCACAAGCTTCCTCCTCGCAAGCCACAAGTAAACCTCAATTAGAGGAGATGTTAAAACAAGTAATTGGTCAACAACTCAAGACTCAATCAGATTTACTAGTTCTTGGAGGTATGGTGAATGCTATACAGAAGAAACTTGCTATTTCTCCTCCCACAGCTCCGGCTGCCACCTCAGACTCAAGCTCTCCCAGCACCAGTTCAAGCAATAACTCTACTTCTCCTCAACAGTTACTGGTTAAACCATCTGAACTCTTCTTAGGAGACCCAGCGTTATGTGAAGGTTTTCTCCTACAGTGCAAACTCGCCTTCAAAGGGGCACCTCAGCTCTACTCCACGAACATCGCTAAAATCACTTATCTCAACAGTCAGTTTTCAGGTAAAGCCCTCCAGTGGGCATCTTCTTGCCTCCACAACCGTGATTTGGACTTTGTGTCGTTCGACCTGATTCTGAACGAGTTCCGCAGGATTTTTGACTGGCCGTTGCAACAAACCAATGCAGAGAACCGTTTGTTGGGATTACGTCAGGGCAGACGACCCGTCTCCGAACACGCTCTGGACTTCCGCATTCTTGCGGCTCAAACGGATTGGAACGACAGGGCGCTTCAAGTTACATTTTTGAACTCTCTCTGATTACGTTAAGGACCAGATTGTAGCAAGAGACAAACCTCCTAGCTTTGACGTGCTAATAAATTTGGGGATCTCCATCGACGAACGCTTCCGGGAACGTCGCAGAGAACGGGACTACAACTACCAGAGACCCAACACTTCTGGCCTTTCTGCGTCATCAGGTGGGGACAATCATTTCAGTATCAACTCCCGAAGCTCGCTACCACCCTCTACTGGATCTCAGCTAGCATTACCTGCACCTGAACCAATGCAGATAGGCAGAACAAAATTAACAGCAAGTGAAAGACAGAGACGTAGGACTGCTAACCTGTGCATGTATTGTGGAAATTAGGGACATTATATTGCTTCATGCCCGCTTTTGGGAAACGACAATGCCCGCCAATAGGACGGAAGTTATTGGTGGGCACTTCCTCTTTCACTTCCATGCGCAGATTAATTTTACCTACGGTTATTCAGTTCGAACAAAACCGTTTTCCTGTGTCAGCATTAATTGACTCTGGTGCTGAACAGAATTTAATTAGTCATGATTTAGTCAAGAAATGTTCTCTCCCCGTTCTGGACATTGACCCAGTTTCTGTTACTGGATTAACTGGGGAGACTTTAGCACAGATTTGTTTTAAGACTGGAGACTTGCATTTAATCACATCTGGTAATCACCATGAATTTGTTAGTTTCTTTGTGTTTGATTCACCCACACTTTGAGTATCTTATCATGCCTTTTGGCCTTACCAATGCTCCTGCAGTGTTTCAAGCACTAGTCAACGATGTTTTGACAGACTGTAGTGGGACAGCACTCTCATGTCTGTTACTGGATGTGGGCCTCTTCACATCTCTCTGAAACTCTGAGTGTTACACTTTTCTTGAGCTCTGAAGAAGACAAGTGGACACTATTTTGTTACAATTATTTTGAATTAAGAAACACAAATCAATCAGAAAGACTTCTATTTAATTTGTGTTAATTCAGAATTGATCAACAGTATATTTTTGTCATATAATGATGATCTGTTATTCACATGAGTTGCTCTCATGCTGGTTTATTTCTGCAGAACAAGCATGCTTTAATATTATGGCACAGTTCAGGGTAAACTTTTAACTTGCAACTTCTTTTGTGTTGTCTGTGAAGTAGCCATAATATTCTCTGTGCTAACAAGCGGCCATCTGTCCGAACTATAAACCAGTTTTCCTAATGTCCTTCAGAGATCGTCCGACGGTGGGAGCTGAAAACTCGTTCTTTTATTTTGCTAAACCAGCCAATAACCATTCAGGAAGTGGGCAGACTCCGCCCTCCATATAAAATCTTACTTCCTGTAGACTGCTAGTGCGTTGGGGAGAACAAACTGAACAACTTGTTTTCTCTGGAATCTGGTGAAACGTGGTGGTCATTTTGTCAATTAGACCTACGTTTCTCAGCAGAGTTAGAGCAGAGCCTTGCGGTAACTCACTCAATCCTTTCTGAAAGAATTTGTTTTCTGCAGGGGTGGATCTACTGGGGTGGCATGGGGTGGCAGTTGCCACCCCATCTGGACATTACAAGCACAAAACTCTTTTTTCCGACAACATTGAATGTAGCACAATGTACCGGTAGTGACGTGATCCACGGTCTTTACCAGTTGGTGGCGGTAATGCACCAACCTCCATTAAACCCCATGAAGAAGAAGAAGAAGCATTGTTTACAACTTTCTGACTGAGTGGTGGCGCGCGGCGGGAAGTGAGAAATGAAAAGAAGACTGAAGACTCGTGAAAATTCTGTTTCACGAGAGGAACCAGGTAAAACAGTATTAAATATGTCACTTTTAGAAAAGTAATTGCAGTAGTAGTAGGCAGTGCAGGGGGAGAGTGGTTGTAATGTCTCCCGTAAAGACGCCAAGTCAAAGTCGAGTACCGTCTGGCTTTACTACTATTTCCAGTCACAGCTGCAGTATTGCTCAGAGTAGGTCCGGCAAAGATATGTGAAAATTTTCAATAGACATATGCCAACTTTTTGT
>JBBPBX010015309.1:18948-31024 GCA_038048925.1 Garcialebias charrua | reverse complement strand
TTCTTTAAGTGATAAATGTTTCATGTCCCATCCAGAGGACTTTCTCAGTCTACGATGGGACAAAATCTGGTTGGCAGGCCGTAGACTGAGGAAGTCCTCTGGATGGGACATGAAACGTTTTTCACTTAAAGAAACTGGTCCAGATGACACGATTTAACCTTTTTTGTTGTTGAGTTTGATGTTTTATCAACAAAGTGGTGTGACTGAGGCATTATAGTAAAGTCAGTTATGCAAGTTCATTATTATACTGTATATGTTTTGAAGCTATGTGGGATTAAATAATTGAAATTACTAATTACTAAATGAGTACTAATTATTAATAACTAATTACAGTCCTAATAAGTACCAATTATTAAATAATTGAAATTTGTCCATAATTCATAATATTGTTCCAAACGCCTGGAAAACAGCTTTTGTTCTACCTTTACTGAAGGGAGGAGACCCCACTATACTGAACAACTATTGACCAATCTCTAAACTCTGCATTCTTGCTAAGGTTTTAGAAAAATTGATAAACACTCAAGTCAAGAAGTATTTCATGAAACAACACAGCACAACAACTGCTTCGCTTAAGGTTTTTAATTATGTCATTGAAGCATTGGATGCTAAGGATTACCGTATTGTGCTGTACTTTTCTTAGACATGTCTAAAGCTTCTGACACTGTGGATCATAACATCTTGTGCTCTCAGAAATCGGTTTCTCAGATCACACCATTGGTTGGTTCTCTAACTATTTTTCAGATCAGAGGCAATGTATTCAACATAATGGTATTTCTTCCAGTATTTAACTATCAATAATTGTGTACCACAAGGCTCAGTCTTAGGACCCACCCTATTTACAATCTACATAGGTAATGTAGGTCAGAGCATCCATGATGCATCCTTACATTTCTATGCTGATGACACAGTTGTTTACTGTCGAGCTAAAACAGTTGCTAAGGCTTTTCAGCTCTTACAGTCTACATTTGACATCATCCAGTCAGATTAGTTCCATCTCAAACGGGTGCTAAATGCTGATAAAACCAAAGGGATGTTGTTTTCTAACAGGAAGTCGGTACCAGCAGTCCTTCCTTCTATTTTATCTTCGAATGGTGTCAATTGAGTTTGTCCATCCATTTTCTTTTACCCGCTTCTTCCATTTTGGGTCACTGGGGTCGCCAGTGCCCATGTACAGCAATCACTGCGCGAGGGGCGGGGTACACCCTGGATGGGTCGCAAGTCCATCACAGGGACACATAGAGACAAACAACCATTCACTCTCTCACTCACACCTAGAGACAATTTTAGTTACCAATCAGCCTAACATACACATTTCTTTGGTCTGTGGGAGGAAACCAGAGTACCCGGAGAAAACCCATGCATGCACGGAGAGAACATGCAAACTCCACCCAGAAAGGCCCCCCAGACCAGGATTTGAACCAGGGACATGCTCGCTGAGAGGCAACAGCTCTACCAATTGCACCACTGTGCTGCCCTATTGAGTTTGTCAATTCTTATATAAATACTTTGTACTTGGTTATTTTGATCAACACATAATCTCTCCTTTAAGCCTCATGTCGAAAATATGGTAAAGAAACTGAAATTAAAACTGGTTTTCTGTTTCAGATCATGTCTAACAGAATGATAAGAAACACCTTGTATCTGTGACTTTCCTTCCCTCCATTGATTACGGTGACATTCTCTACATGAACGCTCCTACAAGCACCCTGCAGATGTTGGATGCTGTCTATCATGCACTTTGGTCCTGTGGGTGTTTAAAGTGCTCTATAAAGAAAGCTGGTATGGTATGGTATGATGCATTAAGATTCATAACTGGCTGTAACTACCGTACCCACCACTGCACCCTGCATTCACTGGTTAACTGGACATCATTAACCTCACTCAGACTCTTCCACTGGTACATTTTCATCTTTAAATCACTTCTTGGTCTGCTGCCCTCATACATCTCCTCCTACATGTCACTGCGTGAGTGCAGCTACAGCGTGTTGTTTTGTTTTATATCACTTCTTTCATATACTTTTCATTTTATATGGTTTCATAATATTGTTTATTGTTGTGTGTACCTCATTTATGTTTTTTGTTTAAAACAGATCTCTCTTGTAAATGGGTCCTCATGACTCAATGAGACTAACCTGTATAAATAAATGTTGAATGAATGTAAAATAGTTTTTGAAGAGAAATTTGACAGTGCTAAACTGTTGTTTTAGTTTCATTCAAATCAAGATAACTTTGGCTTTAATTTAAATTAAGTGTTAATAAACAGTTTGGGGTGGTGGGGTGGGTATGTCAAAAACTTCAGAGATAGTAATAATAAAAGAGTCATTTCTTTAATGCTTTAATCATGAGAGGGTTGAACTGAGCCCTGAGACCTGTGTGACAGCTTATAATAAACAGAACACCATCTGATGCAGAACCATGACCTTCCTCTCTCCCACAGCAGTTTATGTGAACTTGTTCTTTTTTCAATAGTAGTTAAGTAAAGATAAAATGTTAGTATGTGTTTTAATGAAATTCCTGCTTGTGTTGTTTGGATTTGTTTGTTCAAACATAAACTTATGACGCTGTCAAAACTTTTTATAATAATAATAATAATGTATTTGTCTGTCATCTGTGTATGTTTCCCATACACAGACAAAATTCATCTCTGCATTTAACCCAACCACCACCAGGTGGTGCAGTGAGCAGCCAGAAAGCGCCCGGGGAGCTGGAGAATTAGGTGTGCACTCATAGACACCCCAAGGTGTGTAGTGGCCGGGACGCGAACCCGCGTCCTTCGGGTCCCAAGTCGAAAGCCCTGCCACTACACCATCTTGGCTCCTACACATAGTAATCTGTTTCAAATGTTCTTATTTCATTTATGCAATGGTATTTTTTTTACATTAGATAATTTTATTTTTTTTACAAGTTCTCGTTTATTTTTCTCCCTCATTTAACATTTGCACGGTGACTTTGATTAAAGTGACATATCTGTGCTGCTGATTATCTCACGCTGTTGTATTAATTCATACCCATCGTCTCACAACAGACTCGTGTTCAGACTGCTGTTTAATATACCATATATTGGATATATTGGATGTAACTGGGACCTGTACATAATCTTGTTTCATCACATGTACCACATGTGGTGTGAATGACAAAGATCCTCTGACTCTGATATTATTTTACATTACAGTTTTAGTGTTTAGCGTGTATCTTATATCTTTTTGCGTATTGTTTAGCGTTTGTTTAGCATACATCTTAGTGTAGTATCCAACTACAGTAGTACTACAGGAACATCTGTGCCCAATATGAACTGGAGGCCCTACAGTAAAAGTACTCCACCATGGGTAGAATGGACAGATATGATATTGTCTGACAAACAGGTGATGGCTAACCAATTGTGGTGGTTGACAAGCAACAAAAGAAGGCAGTTGTGATGATGTAGCAATCCAAGTGACTGTAACATCAAGAAGAAGGAGCAGCTGGAAAAATACTAAGAGCTGAAAGAGACTATAGATCAGAACCCTCCAGCTCCCGAGCCTCTGGTGAAGGACCTGAGCTTCATGTGGAGTTGAATATAAGGAGAGCTGGGTGTGTTGTTTTGAAATTATATATGGAGACAACTTATATTCAAGTTCATTATGTCTCCATAATGTCAGTGCGGACTGAACTATGCAAAAGGGCCTTCTCCTACTCTGCTCCTGTATCCTGGAAAATCGTACAAAAAGATCTGAAGCTCTTGACTTTGACCTCTTTAAGTGACTTTAAACATCTGCTAAGTTCCTAGTAAAAAAACAACAACAATGCAGACATGTTCTTGTTTTTAGTTTTCTAAACCCCATTTACAATAGCTGTTTTTGTGTGTGTAACTTTTCCTTTTTTTAAATCATGTGACTTTCACTTGTTTAAAAAAACTAGATTTGTACGCATTCTTTATGATTGTCTGTTGTTGTCTTTGTTGTCATCACTTTTTGTTGAACTCAGGTCCCTCTTGTAAATGAGTCCCCCAGGCTCAATGGGATTAATCTGTATGAATAAAGGTTGAATGAATGAATTTCATGCCTCACTTCTGTCTTTTTTAATTTATTTTTAATTTATTTTTTATTCATTTATTCATTTAATTTCCATTAAAAACACAAATGCAATTTTTTTTTTTTTTAAACAATCATAAATGAAAGGAAGCAGAAGAAGAAAATGTCTTATCATATCTGTTGGTTATGTCTCTTTAGTGACCTCTTGTTAGTTTCAATTTTACAACTATTTGTGTCTGTTTGGGGTAGTTTAGTTATGCTATTTTATATTTATTTATCCTTAAGACTTGAGTAATATCCTTAAATAAGTTATTTATTCATAATCATAATAATAATAAAATCTTAATGTATTTATTGGATAGATGATTTCTCGTCGAAGATAATATTACCGAGGGTCAGTGAACACACCACGGTAGGCTGGTTGTAAAAACCAGGACAACTCCTCCTCCTCATCCCTGTGACCGAAAAAAACAAAAAACACACAGGGAGACGGTGTGGGGTGGAGTACAGGAAGCCGCTGTCCCTGGATATCTGAACATGGACCAAATCTAAAAAGAAACTACTCAATTAGTTTCCGTTTTCTACATTTTTCCGAACCAGTGGCTGCGGATTAGATATATATATTTTTTCTGGATCGAGTCGGAGATTTAGGCGAGAAGATCATCATGTCTCGGGGAGTGATCCAGCCCAGCCAGCAGAAACTGGCAGAAAAACTCACCATCCTCAACGACAGAGGCATCGGGATGTTGACCCGTGTTTACAATATCAAAAAGGTTCGCGCACACACACGAACACCCCTGTGGCGTGATGAACAGAAATGCGTGAACAGTGATTTATATGGAGGACCGCTGCCATTCATATGGTCACGTTCAGAAAATACATACAAATGTGCACTGATTACCACTTTCCTGGCTAATTGAGCTGCGTAAATACACCCCTAATATATTCTATTACCATCCATAATAGCTGAAAATGGGTATAAACACAGACTTTTAAAACATTTACGTTCCTAAATAAGCCACTGCAGCATCCCTGGCAAAGCTAGCATCGGCTGTCGCGTTAGCTTGCGGTAAACTTGTCCACTGGTTTTAAAGGCTCACTGTGCTTTTGGTCCTATTTAAAGCAGAGGAGTAGACTTACTGTAGGCAGTATATATTCATAAATCTATTATAAACCACACGTAAACAAAAGGATGACTTTGTCAAACCTTCAGGCCTTCGATGATGCTAACGGCTAGCTAGCGTCGGCTGGTAATGGCGGCGCCTCCTGGTTTGTGTCGGGCGTCGTCTCTGCTCCAGCAGAAGCTCCTCACCAAGGTCCAAAACAGCAGCTGCACATCCAGCTGCACATCCAGCTGCAGGCCGTCTCACAGCTGGACCTGCGAGGCCCAGGAACCACGACTTGTTTGATTTTTCTTCTACCAACAGGGCAGCTAGCAACATTAGCTTACTTACTAGCTTACACAGCTGTAAGGGAAACAGTAAAATCAGTTTTATTTGCGTTTTATTTGCGTTTTGGTTTGACTTGTTGGTTTTCGCTTGTTATAATTCACTATACATATTTGTAAAAAATAAATAGCCTTAAACTGTAAAGGTGGTTAAAGTTGTCTATTTTTGTGTTTTAAGTTTAAAATAATAAAATATTTAATTGCTTCTTTTGACACCTGACATGTATGAGCAGGTGTCTGTACTGTAATCATAAATAATTGTAACAGTAACTACACTTTGTCACTAACATTTCAGAATGAATGAATGAATGGATGAAGTATTAAGTTTTTAACAGATTATGTTTTGTATTTTAAAGAACTACCTTATAATGTTTTGCTAGTTNGAGCCTTCACATCAATGTGAAGAAGACAAAGGAGATGATTGTGGACTTCAGAAGGAACAAACACACCCACACCCCACTGAACATAAGAGGATCTGCAGTGGAAGTGGTCTCCAGCTACAAGTACTTGGTTGTATGCATGAATGATAACCTCAGCTGGACCAACAACACCACCAGCCTGATCAAGAAAGGTCATCAGAGACTCTACTTCCTAAGGTGGCTGAGACGAGCTGGTCTGAGAAGCTCAGTCCTCACCTCTTTCTACAGGTGTGCAATGGAGAGCATCCTGTGCTCCAGCATCAACGTGTGGCATGGAGGCTGCACAGCTGCAGAAATAAAATCTTTACAGAGAATGGTGAAGGCTGCACAGAAGTCTATTGGAGTCAGTCTCCCCACCATCACAGACATCTACACCTCCAGTTGCAGGAAGAGGGTCACCTGCATCACGAAGGACCCCACTCACCCAGCACACACACTTTTTGCCCCACTCCCCTCAGGACGGAGTTTGAGGAGCATTAAGTGTAGAACCACTAGACTGAGGAACAGCTTCTACCCTGAGGCTGTTAGACTCATTCATATCTAACCAGGATAATCACTGTGAAAAATCACATCACATTGCTGCTGATCTGTTTCATGTTGCTATGTTCACTCTTGTTCATCTGCTCACACAGACTCATGTTTGTGCTACTGTTCTGCATATTGTATTCATTGTTTTATGCTATTAGTACTTTGTGTATATTTAGTTGATGTTTTTCTTAGTTAATTTCTTAGATCTTATTACTGGTTTTCTTTTACATTTTATTGTTGGATGTAACTGGGACCCTATGTACATAATTTCATTCCACCACATGCACCACATGTGGTTTTGAATGATAATAAATGATCTATCTGAATCTATTGCCCCTGTGCCACCACTCTCCATGAATTTGGAAATCATTGATATTGTTGGGAGACTGATGTAAGATGAGCCATTTTTCACATTTAGGATCACTACATCAAGGCAATCATAGTTTTGTTGCCAACTAATATATCTGCATATATTTCAGGTTGTTGTGCATCCCTTCAAACAACAGAATGGGTGTGAAACATAACTGTTCAAATAATAAAGCATGTCTAAAAAAAGTGGTCTTGTGGCGCAACTTACCCCCTTAAT
Source organism: Garcialebias charrua (assembly GCA_038048925.1). Lineage (NCBI taxonomy): Eukaryota > Metazoa > Chordata > Actinopteri > Cyprinodontiformes > Rivulidae > Garcialebias > Garcialebias charrua. The sequence goes on along the minus strand of JBBPBX010015309.1, from coordinate 24,034 downwards.
GGGGTAAGTTGAGCATAGGACTGGTGTAAGATGAGCCATATCCCTACTTTTGTACACTCTGTTTCTTGAGAAGTTCTCTAGCCTTCTTCTTTTCTTTTTCTTTTTGACTTGTTTCCAACAACAACTTCTCAGGTGTGTCAGTCAAGATTCATGTCTTCACCTTTGTACGTTTCCTTTTAGGCTTTGTTGCCGTCACCTTTGGGAATGGCATTATTTCTATTGGAGATATGTATCCTGGATGGCTGGGAGAGACAGAACTACCAGAAAGTGATGATGACTCAGGCCCTGTGATGTTAGGTGCTGGTAGATCAGCTGAAGTAGATGGCTGGTCAGATAGCTCGTCAGGGTTGGGTCTGTCTGTGACCATGGATGGTGCATAGGCTTCCTGTGGGAAGATATCTCGGTTGAAAGGAAAGATACCAGTGGACCTGAATCCAGACAGGATGTTTCTTGGTGTCATTGCTGACAGGAAGGTCTCATGCACAATCTCTGGGATGGCATAAATGGAAGCAATTTGTACAGGGTGGGTTCGCATCCAACTGTCCATGGCCTTGTTGTAATATGTCTTGAATGGTCCATAGACTGACACATCCAAGGGCTGCATTTTATGGGATGTATGAGGTGGCAAAGTGAGCATCACGATCCCATTCTCCCTAGCAATCTCCACAGACTGGCACAGGGATGTTGTTTCGCTTTGCAAACTCGTAGGCAAGTTCTCTGCATTTGCGGGTAGTAAGCCCATGAAACTGATCTGCCAGATTCTTAATATGTTTGGCAAGTTCAGACTCCATGTCATCTGAGAGAATCCTTTTAGCCTCTGCTACTCCAGCATAACCTGTCTTTTTCAAAGGTGCTTTTTCTTTTTCGTCAATGTACCTCTTCAGTGTCATTCTGTCTAGTTTGGCATCCTTAGTTGCTGCTCGAATAGACTTCCCTTTTCTTACTTCACTGGTGGCTCTTTCAAGAACATCAGTGGTTGCTCCCCTACTTGTTTTGCGCTTATATATGTGAGACATGATGTCCACTCTGTAATCTTACAAATGCAGAATATTGATTTAATGTTTAAGACATATAGGCTACAGCTAAAATACACTTAAGTGTATGGGGTAAGTTGAGCCACCGGCTCAACTTACCCCTGGTGAAATGGCTCAATTTACCCCAGAGCTACCATTTTGACATTATTAGTCTCCACAGCTAAAATAGTGCATTTTTATGCTAGTTTGAAGACCTCATGTTGTAGCTCATAGATACCACAATTGATGTATAAAACAAATTTAAAATGATCTATTTTGGTCTAAACACAATTCTCATGAAACTTATGATAGACTAAATTCACTTTCAAGAGTGAAAAATGTTTTTCCAGAAATAAATGTCTAACCACTTTACCCATGTGGTTCTTACCTTCACAGACTCCATGAAATGACACCCTCCTCCTAAATATTTGGTCAGATGATCAATTTTGTTTACCGTTTCTTAGCAACAAAGGGTGGCTCAACTTACCCTTTGGCTCAACTTACCCGTCTCCCCTATTACGTGTTATTGCATACTGTCAGCTTCCACACAATTTTACTTCAGAACCAGTTTTGCTTTCTTGACCATACTTTAAGAGCAATTTATATTTTTTATGTATCATGGTTCCGGTGAAACCAAAGAACTCTTTCTTCGCTCCCAGAGGCTGACTTTAGTAAAAAAAAAATCCAAGAAAAAAAGTTTTAGTAGGAAAAAAAAGAAGAGCCCAGATATATTCTATTCTATTGCCTCAGATATGGTCTGCTGCCTATCTTTACACCCCTGTCTTCACACACAGAAAACACTGCTGGTTTCAAGACTATGCATACATTCTGTGGGCCCTTGGTGCGTTACGGACTCAGAGAAGAGTGTCTTCTGGGGCAGCTCTGCACCCAAGGCTCATTTTAATGTATGTAAAAGCCATGGCTCACTGGAGAACCTGTACAATGGACTGATCTTCCAGAGGGATGTGTCAGAGTACTGAGTGTATGTGTATGTGTGTGTGTGTGTGTGTGTGTGTGTGTGTGTGTTTGTCTATATGTTATAGCCGGACTATGCACCAGACTACGTACCGACATTATCGGGACATTTGGTATTAGCCGGCCTTTGCCAAAGTCCGGATAAATCACAGATTGTATCCAAATATATTAATATGTAAACATTGTTTTTTCTCATCAATATCAGAGTAACTTGTGGCTAAATGGCTACCTGGATGAGTTGGACTGTGCTTCAACACTTAAAATTGTTTTATTAAAAAATTATTTACATTTATAAAATTGTCCTGCGAAGCACCTCCTCGAGATTATGTGTGTGGTGTGTGTCAGTTCGTGTGTCGGATGCGCTTGTTGAATCTGTGTGGACGTGTGTGCTTATTGCAACTGATACATATCGCGCGAAACTCCAACGCCCCTCCTCTCGTGATGTGGAGACCCTGTTGTGGGCGGGGCATCAGGGCGGGGCCTCAGGTGACCGAGCCTTTAAAAGTCAAAGCCCCTTGAGCTTACACGTGCAGAGTTATGGCATCGTGTATTCAGTGCATGTGTTAGGTGAGCGGAGATTATTTTTGGAGAGCGATTTAAGTCAACGTGGAGGATTTTGCCGCAGTAGGTGGACAGAGTGTATTGACTTCATTCAGGTAAGAATTAAAACATTTTTTGTTGCTTTTGATGACATCATCTGAAGGAAATGTTAGCGGCTAATCCAGTAGCGTTTCCGTGTAACGTGACTGTAACCGCAGCGTCACAAACTGTGAAGACTGTAGAAAACTTTATCAAAATTTACATAAATTAGCAAGTATCTGTGCATGAGTTTTGAGTGCGCGAAGAAAGACGCAGCTCAAACTAGCTACGGCTAGCGTTAGCATGTAACGTAACTTCACTTCAGAAGCGTGACAACCTTTCAACGCTGTTGAAGACCCTTATAGACATTTATATAAATCAGCGATACTATATATGCATCACTTGTGGATGTTTTTGATTTGATTTGATTTGATGTTTATTCATTCATTTTAAAAGAACAATACAAGACAGTTTCATCAGATACAAGAATACAAGTAGGATAAAATGAAGGGAGCAGAAAGAAGATGAAATCTTATTATATCTGCCCCTTATTTCACAGTTTGTTCAACCAATGATAACCTTCAAGCAACATCACAGAATGAATAATTCTACTTATTTTTCTAACTGTAATACACAAACTACATCACAAAATGAATAATTCTACTTAATTTTCCTAACTGTAATACACAAACTAGATCACAAAATGAAAAATTCTACTTAATTTTTCCAACTGTAATACACAAACTACATCACCCATAATTCTACTTGATTTTTCTAACTGTAATACACAAACTACATCACAAAATGAATAATTCTACTTAATTTTTCCAACTAATACACAAACTACATCATACTTAATTTTTATTTTATTTTTATTTTTTACTTTTTATTTATTTATTTTTTTACTTACTTTTTCTATTTTTTTTTTTATTTAATTTTCCTAACTAATACACAAACTAGATCATAAAATGAATAATTCTACTTAATTTTTCTAACTGTAATACACAAACTACAAGATGGCACAACATCAAGATGTTGACAAAATGAATAATTCTACTTAATTTTCCTAACTGTAATACACAAACTACATCACAAAAATGAATAATTCTACTTCGTTTTTTCTAACTGTAATACACAAACTGCGTCACAAATGAAAAACTACTTAATTTTTCTAACTGTAATACACAAACGCACTAAGCTACATCATAAGTACAACATAAGTGTAATACACAAACACACTAAGTTACATCATATATAGTTTTTGAGCAAGTCCTTTTTGACCTTTTTCTTAAATGTACACATTGATTTTGCATTTTTAACATCACTCTCCAGAGCATTCCACAATCGAACTCCCTGAATTGAGGTAGACCGTCCCTTTAAGCTGGTTCTGAATTGTGGTTTGATGAATATCTCTGTTCCCTTGAGATTGTAACAACTTTGTCTTTTTATAAAATTTCTTTGGATATTTAAAGGTAATGTGTTATTATGAGCCCTATACATAACTGATAAAATACTATATTCTACCAATTCCTGGAATTTCAGTAAGTTTAGCTGAAGAAACAAGGTGTTTGATGGGTGACTGAAATGTTTTCTGGTGATTACTCTTACAGCTCTCTTTTGTAAAATAAAAACAGGCTTTGTAATTGTTTTGCACGCTTTTCCCCAAACCTCAATACAATAGATTAAATGTGGAGCAATGATTGTGTTATACAACATATGCAGAGCTTTATCAATTAAAAAATCCCTGACTTTATACAGTACTGCAATTGATCTAGCAATTTTTGTTTTAATGGAATTTACATGATGTTTCCATGTCAGTTTGTCATCAATGATAACACCCAGAAACTTCACTTCACTCACTTTACAGATCACAACATCTTCAATTTCAAATGGATTGTCATCAACACTTCTCTTTTTGTTACTGAATATCATGTAATTAGTTTTATCTAGATTCAAAGATAATTTGTTTAATTTAAACCAAGTTTGTATTTTTATAAATTCTGTTTTCATCAAATCTGCTGGATTTAAATTGTTTCGCTTTGACGTCTTCCAAACGGTCGCACGCGCTGCGAAAATAAATTATAAATAAATCTAATTTTAGCTCAACAACTCCTACAGCTAACAGTTGTAAATGTTCATCCAGTGAGTACTTTCTGTAAGTTTCATCAAAATCTGTCCTGTGGTTCTTGAGCTATTTTGCATTACTAACAGTAAAACACTGAGCTAACGGTAGTTACCTCCAGAGCAGGAGGCTGTGCTGCGACAGAGTGAGTCCGAGCAGAGGAGGCTGCCTTCGGACACATGAGGCCGGGAGCGGTCGGTGGACCCTAGCGGCTGAAACTGGTACTGCACAATTTTTTGCCAAAATGAAAAGTCAAAAAGTCAAAAATTGGTCTCAAAATATGGGGAAAAATCCATAAATATGTTGCTTCGCCCTATAAGTCGCAAGACATGCAAATTAGTCAAAAAAGTGCGACTTATAGGCCAGAAAATACGGTATATGTGAAGGGGCCATGTCC